>CM021755.1:141592-234865 GCA_011075105.1 Heteronetta atricapilla | reverse complement strand
TCCCGGGCCCGGTAAGGCCCGGCCGCCCGCGCGGAGGCCTCTGGGACGCGTAGTCCTCTGAAGCCGGGGCCCCGCCGCTCCTTCGGACCCCGGCAGCGCCTCTCGCTCCCAGCCCCCCGAGGCCGCTCGCGGCCGCCTAGCTCCCGCCCGGCCGCGGTCCGTGCTCCCCGCTCCCCCGGGGGGGGGGAGCTCCGAGCTATGGCCCGGCGGCGGGGCACGCGGAACTACAACTCCCGTCATGCCACGGGGCCCCGCCGGGCCGCGGGGCGCTCCCGCCCCGCTTCTTTCCGCTTCCCATTGGCCCACTGCGCCCGCGCGCGGCCCGCCGGGAAAAGCGCCCCGGAAGCGGGCCGGGGGCGGTCCCCATGGTAACGGGGGACCCGCGCGGGGGCCGCCATGTCCTTCAAGCGGGACGGCGACGAGCCCGGGCAGCTGGCGGCGCTGCAGGTGCGGCCCCGCGCCCCCTCCCTCGCGGCCCCCGGAGCTCCCCCTGCCCGGCTTTGCCCCGTGACCCCGCCCCTCGACGCCCCCCCGCTGCCCCTCCGGGCCTGCCTTGCCCCCAAGCGCTCTGCCCGGCCCGCCCCCCTACCCCCCCCGGGCTGTCCCCCGGTGCGGTCCCCTCCTGCCCTGCCCCAAACCCCCGGGATTTCTTTGCCTCCCCTCCCAGCCCCCGAGCTGCCCCCAAACCCCCAGCAGCCCTCAATCCCCCCCCGAGCCCCCAGTCCGCCCCCAGCCACCAACCCTCCCCCGGCCCCCAATCCCCACCACCACGGCCCCAACCCCTCCCCGAGCCCCCATTCCCACCCCGTTCCCTCAAGTCGCCCCCCCCCCCCCCCCGCCGGCCGCCCGCCCGGCTCCCGGTCCCTGCCCTCTTGGTGCCGCCTCGCCGGGGGCGGCAGGCCCGGGGGTGTTGGAGGGATGCTCCCTGCCACGTCCCCCCGGGGGGCAGCAGGAGCACTCCAGGGGCCCGGGGGGACACGGGGGATAGGCACTCGCGCGGCCTCTCGCTCCCTCGCAGAAGCGGCGCGTGGCGGACCTGCTGGCCAACTACATCCCCGAGGACGAGGCGCTGCTGCTGCGCAGCGGGAGGTGAGCGGGACCCCCCTGGGGGCACGGGGCCGCTCTGGGGGGCTGCAGGGCGCTGATGGCCCCTCCTTCCCGGTACAGGTATGCCTGCACAGTGTGTGCCCACCGCCCCGTCTTCGACACGTTGGAGGTGCTGGCGGTGCACCGGGCTGGCAGGAAGCACCTGGGCAGTGAGTGCAGGGCTGCGGGGGGCTGGTGCTGGGGGGGGGGGGCATGCCGTGAACGCCCACCTGCCTTCCCTTCTCTTTCTTCCAGGCCTGCAGCGCTGCTACGGCAGTGAGCGTCGGCGGGAGGACACCGTGCAGGAGCAGCGGCACGAGGAGCTGGAGCAGGTGGAGGTGGCGGGCGTGCAGGTGGGTGTGCTGCCCCCTCCCCTTCCCTGGCACCCAACCGGGCCTCCCTGAGCTCTGCACCCTCTCCCCAGGGCTCCCCAGCCCCTTTGCTGGCCCGGACGAGGAGGATTGCCCAGAGCGCCCTGCTGAAGGCCGCTCCCTACAGCAGCTGCTGCAGGAGGACAGGGTGAGGGCTGCGGCTTCGCTGCTGGGCCGCGGGGAAAGCTGCTGGTCTGCTCCCGCCTGCCCCCCCGGGGGGTCATGCCCTAGGCCTGACGCTGTCCCCTTACAGGGCAGCTGGAAGCGCCGCACGAGGGGCGAGGACGCAGCCGGGGCCGAGCACTGCCCAGGCTCCCTCTCAGGACAGGGACGCCGTGGAGGCCACCCCTGCAGTCCTGCTGCCCGGGCACCGCGGCAGGCAAGCAGGTGAGGGCGAGCCGCGGCAGGGCAGCGCGCCCGGGTGCTTTCTGTCCTTTCCGCGGGTGTCACCGCCCCATGCCCCTCTCTGCTCTCCCAGGTGCGCTGAAGGCAGCTTCCACCCACACCTCGCGAGGCAGAAAAGGGAAAGCGGCAGCGTCATCGCCTCCGAGTCAGCTGGAGGCCCCCAGCCCTGCGAGGCGCCAGGCGCTGGAGCGCTACCTGCAGCTGCGGAGGTGGGTTGGGCCCTGCTGACGCAGGAACCCCCCAGCGAGCCACCTCTCACGCTGTCTGTCCGTCCCCAGCGCCGGCTGGATCCAGGATCGCTCTGGCAAGTGGGTGAAGGATGAGAACGCTGAATTTGACTCCGATGAGGACGAGCCGCCTGTGCTGCTGCCAGCCTGAGGTCCCTGACCCCCAAGGCTGTCCCTGACCCCACCACGTGCCACCAGAACAGAGGCAGCTGGAGCCGACGGAGGTGTTGCGACCACTGGGGCAGGTCCCGGAACACATGGTGTGGCCCTGGGGGTCCCTTCGTTCTTTGTTCCCAGGGTGCGCTTTTTTGGGTGTCCCACCCTGGCCAGAGCACTATTATCTCAGCTTGGATTTTGGCCCGTCGCTGCCTGTCTCTTCCTGTCCCTGGCCCAAGTCACGCTCGCTTTCCTGCCCAGGCACAGGTGCCTGTGGGTCGTGGCCTTTTGGGGTGGCGGCGCCGGGCTTCCCTCTCCTCGTGGCCCCGCAGCTGTCCTGGCACTCGGCAGAACACCCGGCCACAACACCTCCACCCTCGCCTCTGTCTCCCCACCTCCCTTCTGCCTGTGGGGCCCGTGGGAGCTCCCACCTCAGTGCCCCGCCAGCTCCTGGCACCCCAAGCTGCCGTCAGCGCCCTGGGGAGAGCTGGCAGTGGGAGCACCCACCGACGGGTCGCTTGGGCCCTGGGGCCCGATCCTGTCCCTGGGGAGGGCTCCTTGGCAGCGCTGCCTGGGGTGGTGTTACACCTGGGCGCCGGGATTTACCCGCTTGCTCAGCTCAGACCTATAAATAGCCCTCAGGACGGGTGCCGGGGCCCTGGCGAGTGACAGCCCGAGCCAGGTGCAGGTCTGGGGGCTCTTCCCAGAGCCCTGCCGCCCCCATCCACCCCACGGGCACCCGGTGCTGGCCCCTATGGGCCCCAGGTGCCCAGTTCCATTCCCCAAGGGCACCCGACGCCCTGCTGAGGAGTGTCCCGCTCCCCCCCTGGCACAGGGCCTGGCCCCGTAACCCAATCCCCGGGGTATAAATACTCCGACCCCGCAGCCCGTTGCTTCACGAGGGGCTCCAGGCATCCAGCTCGCCCCGTAACGAGCCCTGGATTAATGGCTTGAGGCTAACGGGGGCCTCTGGGTCTCGAGCCCTGAAGAAGGGATCCTCCAGCAGCGATACCCTTGCTCGGCCAAGCCCTCCAGATCCCCCCCTGCCCTCGTCCTTGTGGCCCTGTCCCAGGAGCAGCCTCTGGCCCCGCAGCTCCGTAAATTTATTTACAGCCCACCCAGCCCTGGGGAGCCCAAAGCGCGGCTCGGGGGCAAGCTGAGCTCTGGGGTCTGCAGGGCTGTGGCGGGAAGCGTTCAGGTTTTCTTCTGCTTGCGACCTGGGGACGGGGGAAGAAGCAGGTCAGGGCCAGGGCCAGGGCCAGGGCCGGGTCCCCCCCCCAAACCCATTCTTCCCCCTGCCAACCCCATTCCTCCCCAGGGCAGCGCCGGGGCACTCACGGAGCTCATTGTTGCGGGTGATGGCGATGGCGGCGCGGGCACGGGGGCCCTGCTGCGTGAAGTGGTACCCGAAGCGCACCACGGAGGGGCACTGCTCCAGCATCGTTGCCATCTCCATCTCCACCGTGTCGCCCAGCCGCTGGCACTGCAGGGCAGGGGCACGGTGAGCCAAACCGGGCACGCTGGGCAAACTGGGCACGCGCCCCAGGCCACCCGTGAGTGCCCATCGCTACCTGGTTGTCCACCTTGAGCTCACTCAGGGTGCTGTTCTGGTACATGGCCTTGATGATGCTCATCATGCCGGCGCTGGTGATGAAGTTGGACTCGATGTTGAGGCTCTGCAGCGTCTTGTTCTCCGTCAGCATCTCGGCCACGGCCTGCAGGAGCCCGGCATCACCTCGGGGTGTCACCCAGGGCTTGGTGCCCCACCGACGCCTTGTGGGGCAGCAGCGGGGGCAAGGCCCTGGCAACCTCGCCTCGCTGGGAGCTGGGGGAAGGGGGCTGCGTCTCTCCCCTGTCAGGGGCGTGGGGATGCGGAGGGTCACGGGGCTGGAACTCACAGTGGCCACGGGGTCATTGCTGCGCGTTGCCACCAGGCTGAGCCTCTTGACGTGGGTGTTGGTTTTCATGGCCTTGCAGATGGCCTTCAGCGTGGAGATGGGAATGTCCTGCAGCAAGGGGACATGGGTGTCACCAAGGAGAACGTCCCCGAGAGGGTGCAGGGTGTCACCGGGGGGATGCAGGGGGCACTGGGGGGATGTGGATGTCTCCAAGGGCACAGGGGCATCCCTGAGTACTTGCAGGGTGTCATCGAAGGGTTGTAAGTGGCACCAGGAGGATGCAGGATGTCACTAGGGGGACGTAGGCGTTGTCGGGGATGTGGCTGTCCCAGGATGAGGAACTGGGGTGCCTCGGAACCACTCGGGATGGGGACAAACACCCCAGGGATGCCCCAAGGCAAGGACCGTCCTTGCAGGGACACGCCAGGACAGAGCAGCACCCTGGGCCCTCCTGGGACAGGGACCAGCCCTGTGGGGCACCCCAGGACAGGGCTGAGCACACCGGAGACACCCGAGGGCATCCTGAGGACACCCCAGGGCACATTTTGGGGACACCCCCAAGCTGCTGAGGCCAACTGCCCCCCAAGCCCGGCCCCTCGCCTTGATGTTGTTGAGGTTGACGTCCTCCAGCACCCCATCGTTGGCCTGGATCTGCCGCAGCGTCTCCTCCACGTTGGTGGGGTTCGGGGGCTCGTCGGGCACCGGCTTGTACGTGTCAGGCTTCACCACGCCTGGGGCATGCGCACGGATGGGGGGGGACACACATGATGGCACGTGGGCATGGACACGCGTGGGGGCACGCAGAGCCACACGTGCGCACGTGGCTGGGGGCTCCCTGCTGACCCCAGGAGTGAGGCCGCCCGTGCTGTGCCCCCAGCAGCCCTGCTGCCCCCCACCCCGGGTCCCCCATCCCCGCCGGGCGCACTCACTGTTGATGCCCTCCGTGTTGGAGATGGTCCCGCTGCAGATCGCGTCGTAGTACTGCTTGTTGCTCATCAGCGTGTACATGCCCAGGATGGCTGCGGGGCCACCCCTGGGGTCACCACACGCCACAGGGCCACCCTGTGGCCGCCTGCGGGCCCCCCCTCTTCCGCCCCCCCCCCCCAGCCAGCCACAGGTGGGCTGGGGGCCAGGCTGAAAGCCGAGCGCAGGGGCACGCTGCTGCTTTTAGCTGGGCCCTGGCGGGGGCCCAGCTGGGGGGGCAGGGGACACGGATGTGACACAGGGACAGGGCATGGGCAACGCGCGGCCCTGCACGAGGGCTTGGTGCCAGGGGGTGGCCACGCGCGTGGGACCCACCTGCGATGTCGCACATCTCGGCCTCGGTGGCGTTGGCCAGCGCCTCCTCCAGCTCTGGCTCCAGCGTGATCTGCTCCTCGCGGGGGATCTCCCGCTTGGGGTTCTTGGGCACAAAGGGCTTCCCTGGGCAGGGGGACGCGGGGCTGGGCCCTGCACGGCCTGGCACGAGCCGGGGGACAGCAGCCACAGGCTACGGGGGCTTGGTGGCCTGGTGCTGGGGTGGGGACAGGTAGAGGCAGGAGAGCGCTTGGGGGATGTGCTGCCAGAGGGCGACACAGCGGGACCGGGCTGGTGGCAGTACCAGAGGGTGGCGGGACCGGGGCGGTGGCGGTGCTGTGAGGTGGCCACGCTGGGGGTGACATTGCTGGGGGCGGCCATGCCCAGGGCTGGCGAGGGCCCAGCTCGCCCAGGACACCCGAGCCGCTGGCGAGGGCCATCCCGCCGAGCTAAATATACCTGGCGCTGCGGGGCCCTGTCCCCCGGCACCCCCCCGGCCCCGCACCTTTCTTCTCGCCGGTGAAGGGCACCAGGTCCTCACGCTCGCCAGCCTCCAGCGCCTGTTTCTCCAGGTGCTGCAGCAGCGCCTCGCGATCCAGCGGCCCCGTTGGGCTCTTCTGCGTCTGGTCCCGCTGCCGCAGCCCCGCCGGCAGCAGCACATTCTGGGGAGGCACCGGGACGGCCGTGGGTGCAGGTACCCTGCCTGGTGCCTCTCCGTGGGTGGGGGTGCCCTGCCCGGTGCCCCCCCGCCCCACGTCGGGCCGGGCCACGGGCGCACCTCAGGGTCCATCTCCATCAGCTCTGTGTCGAGCTGCTCCAGCTCCTCGGCTGACAGCTCCCGCAGGATCTTGTCCTCGTCGATGTCCCGGTATTTCTCCAGCTCCTGCTGGTAGGATGTCATGGCTGGGAGCTGAGGGGCGGCCTGGAGGGGGATACAGGGGCTGAGCGGCTGGCAAGAGGCTGCCGGGAGGGGGGAGCCCCTGCACCGTGCCGAGCTCCCACCAGACCCACAACAGCCGTGCCAGGAGGGGGCCTGCCTGGCTGGGGGGGGCACTGGGACACCCCGGGGTGGGGGTCCAGCCCAGACATCACCACAGAGCTCTTGGGGAAACTGAGTCCCAGCCCAGTGCTGCTCCTCAGCCTTCCCCCCCCAACTTTCCCCCCCGCCGGCTGGGGGCAGCTCCCAGCTCCGCAGCTCCCACCCCTCCGACCCCTCCCGTATGTACCCAGTGCCCCCCCAGCCCCCAGGGAGGAAGCACGGTCACGTGCTTGGGACGTGGGGCTCTGCACCCCCTTGAGCCCCCCCCCCAAATGATGGGAATTTATTCCAACACGCAAGTCTGAGGCTGGGGGGGCACCCTGGGGGCGGCACCCTGGTACCCCTAGCCGGGACCCGGACACCAAGACCCACAGGAGAAAGCCGGGGGCTCCCCTTGGTGTGGGGATCCTCAGAGGCACGCTGCCCCCCCCGAGCTGGTGCCTTTAGGGGTGACACCCCCCCTAACCCCTGGGACCCCCCAGGCCCTACCTGGCCGCTGGCTGGGGCTGCGGAGCCTGCCTGGGCTGTGCCCCGGTGCCGAGCCAAGGGCTCCGGCCGCGCAGGGCATGAGATCAGCGTTTTATTCTGCGAGCTGGCAGCGGGGAGGGGCGAGATCACATATCGCCGGCGTTATCGAGCCCTGCCAGTGCCCCGCAGCGGCTCCACCCCAGCACCAGGGTGGTGCAGGCCCCCCCTGGCTGTCAGAGCCTCCCCCTGAGCCCAGCTGCGGGCTCCAAGCGCTGCCTTGGGATGCGGGGAGGGGAGGGTTGGAGCCCACGCGGAGCTCTGGGGATGGGGACGTGGGGAACAGCCCCCACAGGGAGAGGCTGAACCGTGCATCTCAGGGCCCCTTGGAGCCACCCCAATGTCCCTCTTTCCCCGCTGGAGACGCTGAATGCCCCTCAACGCCCCCTCTGCTGCCCTGAGCTCCTCATTCAGCAGAATCCTGTTTGGGTGGGGGTTTGCACTTGGCTTCTGCAGGGACCGGGGGCTCCCTCGGCCCCCCCCAGCAGCACTCAGGAGGTACTACTTGGTTGTTGTAGGGTCTCCCAGAAAACAAAGGGCTGCATACGCTGTTTGCTGTAGGGTCTTGCAGAGTCGCAGGTGCTGCTTGCGTAGCGGTGGAAATGAATTTTGCACACTTGCCTCTGTTGTACACTCGTTACTAGGATTTTTCTTTTTCTTTTTTTATTAAAAAAAAAAGCATAAAGTCGATAAATAGAGCA
This sequence comes from Heteronetta atricapilla, assembly GCA_011075105.1. Taxonomy (NCBI): domain Eukaryota; kingdom Metazoa; phylum Chordata; class Aves; order Anseriformes; family Anatidae; genus Heteronetta; species Heteronetta atricapilla. The sequence continues at coordinate 227,161 of CM021755.1, read as the reverse complement.
ACAAACCATCACCCGCGTGAGCTGGAGCACGGCAAAGAACAATCCGGAGCTGTCTGTGTGCAGCCCCGGGCCCTCAGGTGGCGGGGACGCTCTGCTTGATGATGATCTTCTGGCGGGTGGCGCGGACACCGGGGTCAGGGCCGGGGGGGGGCGGCCCCCAGGGCGGCAGTGGCAGCGGCACTCGGCAGCCCGTGCGCCGTGATGTACTTCTTGTAGGCCTCGCGGATGATTTTGAAAGCGCGGATGTTGGAATAGGGGATGTCGGTGATGGGGTCGCGGTAGACGGCCGGCTTGTGGGTGACGGGGCAGATCTCCCTCACCGGCAGCCGCGGTGGCTTCGCTTTGGGGAAGAAGCGCTCGAAGGTCTCGTCGTCGGTGAAGGAGATGAAGGTGCGGGAGCACTTCCCTGCAGAGGCTGGAGCCACAGCTGGGGCCGCTTCTGCCTGCTGCAGGTCTTGGTCCAACCTGGAAGGGCCAGAGTCAGCTCTGAGGAGACGTGTGGGGACAGGGAAACCCCAAGAGCCCCCACGCGAGGCAGCGCTGTCCCACAGGAGCAGAACGTGGGGCTGTGGGGCTCCGAAGCATTGCCCCGAACCCATTTGCCTCCCGTGGTGGCAGAAAAGAGCCTAGGGAGGAATCAAGGACGGGAACTTGGGACAGACGGGTCAGGCCACATGCCGGGGGGGAACCATCAGGACCCCACCGAGGCGACCTCAACCTACCCCTCCACATCCACGTTCTCTTCCTTGCCCAGCTCCGTGATGAGGGGCATGGTGACAGACCAGTACCGGATGACAGGCCCCACGCACTTTCTCTTCTTCTGGACTTGCTTCTTTTTGTCGGCCTCCAGCCGCTCGTAGTTCTCTGGGAAAGCAAAGCCACGCCGTGGGTGAGGCTCAGCACCCCACTCACACTCGCAACCCCCTCCCCGTGCCTCCTCGTGCCCTGCTCACCCAGGGAGCGGAGGTTGATCTCCTCCGTGATCTTGGCCTCTTCCAGCAGCTCCTCCTGCGTCAGGGGGCGGTCGTAGTTGGGGCCGCCCTTCTTGCGCTTGGACTGCACCTGACGCTCCTGGATGCGCAGGAAGGTCTGGCGGGTGTGCTCCGTTGTCGACTGCCGCATGTGCTTCCGGCCTGCAACGGGAGGACGGAGCTTACCGCGGGCCCTGACACGGCTCCCTGGAGCTGGGAGCACGTTTCCAGCCCAGGGGCACGTGTGCCCCAAGGCCGCGTGCACTCACTGTCTCCCACTTCATCCTGGAGCTCCAAGGGAGCCGATTTCACCTCTCGGGCCTTTTGGGAGCTGCTACTGGGGGCATCCGCCTTCTTGGGGCGAAGGATCTTGAGGGGCTCCTAGAGGGTTCGGCAGGGGGCGGCGTGAGGAAGAAGCAGTGCCCTGTCCCAGCTGAGAACCCCTCGGGGCTGGCCCCATGGTACACTTAACCAGCCCCCGAGGAGCATCTCCTCCCTGCGATCAGCGACCCTGCTGCTGACTCCCGGCCGTCCCACCTTTCGGGAGACGCCCGCATCCCCTCCCAGCGGTCCGACTGGTGTTCAAGGGGGGCCCGGCCCCTGCTCTGCCCGTGGCGGTGCCGGGGGGGGCCCCGAGCCACGTCCCCGGCCGCCCCCCTCACCCTGTAGGCCTTGGTGATGATGCGGCGGCGCCGCTTGGGCTCGCTCTCGTCCTGGTCGCTGGTCGGCTCCTCGCCCTCGTCGATGTCGAAGTCGGAGTCCACCTCATCGTCGCTGTCCGACTGGTCGCCCCGGTACTCGTCGTCGCCCGATTCCTGCGGGGACAGAGGGGCCGGGGGGGCTGACACCGACCCCGCCGCCTCTCGGGGGCGGCTCCCCCGACGGCCGATTCCTCCCCCGCCCCGTCCCGCAGCCCCTCCCCGGGCTCCCGCAGCCCGGTCCCGAGCAGCGCCGCCCCCAGGGCCTCCCGGGTCCCAGAGACCCCCTCGGGGCTCCCCCGAGAGCCTCCGGGCCCGCCCCCAGCTCCCCCGGGGCCCGCCCCCGGGCCCGCCAGGCCCCGGGCCGCACCTCGGTGAAGCCGCCGTACGTGGTCTGGTAGAACTCATCCTCCTCCTCGGCCTCCAGCAGCCCCGACAGCCGGTTGCCGGCCGTGCGCCGCGGGGCGCGGCCCTCCGCCAGGCTCATGGCGGGGCCGCCTTACCGCCGCCGCCGCTGCCGTGACGTCACGCGTCGCGGCGGGGGCGGCGTGACGTCACGCCACGCGCCAACGGCTTTGTTTCGGGGCCGCTCCCGCCTCTCTCCCTCTCTCTCTCTCTCTCCCTCTCCCCCTCTCCCCCTCTCCCCCACTCCTCCCGGGCCCCGCCCCCGAGCGCATGCGCTCTGAGCGCCCCGGTAGGAGCGGAGTGGGCGAGTCCAAGCCGGGGGCGGGGGAGGGCGGGGCGGAGCGGAGCCGCCCCAGCGGCGCGTGCGTTCCGCGCGGCTCCCCCGCCCTCCCCCCGCACCCGCGGCCGGGTGGTGAGGGCCGGAGCGGAGGGGGCGGGGCCTCGCGCGAGCCGGCGGCCGGTGCTGGAGAAGGGGGAGAGAGAGAGAGAGAGAGAGAGAGAGATAGAGAGAGAGAGAGAGAGAGAGAGAGAGAGAGAGGAGGAGAGCGGCGCGCTGCAAGATGGCGGCGGCAGCAGGGCCCGAGCCGGGGGGCAGCGGCGGCGGCGGAGGCCTGGGGGGTACGGGGCCGGGCGGGGGGCCAGGCGGGGGGCCGGGGGGGCGCGGTGGGGCCGATCCCGGGGCCTGGGCTGAGCTCCGCGGGGACGAGACGGGCCAGTCGCGGCTGGGGCTGGGCGGGAGGCGCGGGGCCGGGGCGGGCCCGGGGCCACGGGAGGGGTTGGGGGGTGGCGGGCGGGGAGGGGGAGCCGCCGCCGATGGGGCGCCGCGGGGCGGGGGAAGCGAGAGCGCGGCCCCCGCCGGTCCTCAGCCGCGTTCCCTGGGGGCCGCGGGGGCCCGCGTCCGTTCGGCTCCCAGGGAAGGGCGCGGGGCTCCGGCGGCTGACCCGGAGCCGTGGCTGTCCCGGCTGGAAGGCAGAGCTGGGGGGGACCGGGGCGGCTCCGTGGGGTCGGGGCGGGGAGAGGGGGGGGCGGCGGGGCCGAGCGGCGGCGGGAGCCCCCCTCGGGCGAGCCGGTCCCCAAAGACGCTGCGCGGCCTCCTCGGGCCCTGCCTAGGCGCTGCCCCCGCGGCCCGGCGGCGGGGCCCAGAGCCCCGCTCCCCTTCCGCGCTGCCCCCGGACCTTCTCGGGATACGGGGAGGGTTTCCTGCGAGCCTTTCGGTTTTTCGTTCGGCAAGCTCCATCCGTTCGCCCGGCTGCCGCGGTAGGGAGCGGCGAGGGTTTTTTTGTCTCTCGTATTGCGAAGTGGTGAAGCTCCCTGGGCACGGAGAAAGCACTCGTCACCCCGAGCACGGCACGTGGGGGAGGAAGGAGAAGAAACGCAGGGGGAGCCTTCGGGGAGAGCCTTGGCTCGTTGGCGTGCTGCACCTGCTGCCTGCCCTGCTCTCGTGTGGAAGCGTCTGGGGGCCGTTTGCCGAGCCCCCCTGTAAAGGAACCGACCACAAGCATTGTGGCACAGCTGGTGAAGCGCTGCTCAGCTGGCGGGGATGTGTGTGGGGGGCAGATTTTCTGCCTTCCGAGCTGTGTCCATGCACCGGGCAGCTTTGAAAATGGGTCTCGGACATCCCCGCTTCACCTTCGTGAGGCTCACGAGCAGGCAGTGGAGCTGTGGTACCTGTTGGGCCCACAGAGCTGGTTCTGTGAGGACGGGGGTGCTTGGGTCTCTGCTGGCTACGGCAGCCGAGATGCTGCAGCTCGGGGCGAGGCCCTGGGGTCTTCTCGCCCTGCTGTGAGGCTCCTTTCCGAACGGGAGCTGCTCCCTCTGCCTGTCCCCTGCCCCGAGGAGGAGGAGCCAGCTCCAGAGAGCTCGCAGGGCCCAGAGGGTTTCAAGAGCTTTACTTTGGAGAAAATATGCGAGCACACAAGTAAATCTCTTCTCCCTTCCTGCTGGAATAATTGCCATTGTTTGCTTTCCAGGTAGCTAGGTGTTGGCTAATGCGCATTTCCCACAGGATTCGAATCCTAATTATGAAAGAGCCTCTGCGTGACGTGTGTGATACGTGAAGGACGTTGCCTTGCTCGATCCCTGGCGGTGCAGGCGCTGAGCCCTGGCGCTGTTTTGGGGAGACCCGGGGCCCCTCTCTGGGCGCTCGTCCCCTTCCCCCAGCTGGGTTGCCCCGGGCTGGGGCTCGGCAGTTTCCTGGGAGCAGGGGCAGAGCTGGAGCTCAGGGGAGCACGCAGCAGCGCAGACCCGTGATGGGCGTCCCGTAGAGGAGCCGCCTGCGTGCAGCTCCCCGGGGCTGGCCTCCAGTGCCCAAGCTGGGCCTGGCCTGGCTGGTACCCGTGGTCTTGGCAGCGAGAGGCACTTGCTGGTCCGGCTGAGTGTGAGTTCTGTGTAACAACAGGGCCGTGAGCAAGCACCGGGCTGTGGAGGTAACCAGGGCTTCGCTCTGCTGTCTCGCTTTGGCCTTGGGGCCGTCGCGTGAACCTTGCTGAGAGCCGGGGGGGCAGCTCTGCGGGCAGAGGGGGATGGAATTTGTGGGGATTCCTGCTCTGGACACGAGGCTTTTCTCCGTGCTAAACCTTAACCCATCCCAGGCCCCACCAGGGCTTGTTGTCCACCCTCGGTGGCACATGGTGTGGTTCACCCCGGGGGCTGATTACTCAGCTACCGGCCTCTTCCAGCTGAAATAAAGGGGACGAGAACGATTCCGAGTCCCACCCTTCCTCCTCCCATCCGCCCCCTGCTCCTGTCCTGCGGCCCTGCCCTGCTGCGTGCTCGACTCCCCGGGGAAACACCCAGGAGGATTTCTCATTTTGCTGCTTTCACTTTGAAGCCGCATGTGCCAAAAATGCTAATGTGGGATTTCGGTTGTTTGCGTCTTTGTGCCTTCGGTACGGCGACTGCTTTGTAATTACGGATCCGAGAGAGTTGAGAGTTCATTGTCACCCTGGCTCCAGGCCCCTCCCTGACATCCACAGACAAAAGAATCGCTCTCAAAATGGCTCAGTCGCTTCTGTGGGCAGGAAAATCCTCCTGACACCTCTGCAGTGAGCTGAGAGCAGACTCCCGAGCCCTTGCTGGAGGTGTAACGCACCCACAGAGCCTCGGCTCCCACCCTCTGATGTCTGCACGGGGGACAAAGCCTTCTTGGGCCCACCTCGCTGAGACCAAGCACGCGGGAGGAAAGATCAGCTTATTAAACAGAACATCTGAATGGCTCGTCATCCTCGAGCTTAAAATAGGACGTCAGATGACTTCGAGTCTTGTCTCTGTTGTAAAAGTCTCTTCTCCAACGTTTATGGAATCCGAGGAGGCCTCGGTGGGTGTCGAAGGTCGGCAGTGTGAGCTGGGTCCCGCTGTCACCGTCCCTGCTGGGAGCACGCCGGTGGTGGGGGGACCTGCTTGTGGTGCCCCGGCACTGGGCAGAGCTGCCTCGTCTTCCAGATGGAGACAGGAGATTGCCGGCGAGAGAACAAAGATAAGCAGTGGCTCGTCTGAACAATGACAAACGCGTCCGTCTTCCGCCGGCTCGTCCAGCGAAGCTGCGGCTGGAAAGCAATCGAGAGCCGTGCGGTTTGGTGGGGGCACCAGTGACCCGTGGTGCCATTTCCTGAGCCGCGCCTGAATTTCCCTTTGGAAAGTAAAAGCCGCTTCGTGTCTTCGAAGTGCTGCTGGCGCGGGTGCCCCACGATGGAGAGCGATGAGAGGTGCGAGCCGCTCGCGGCCTTCCTCGGTCGCCGTGTGAGCGCGGTGATTAAACGCGTTACCTCGCCGCGTCCCCGCAGGCTCTGCCTTGTTTAAAACAGAGTGCTCCCGGGGCACAGTGATCCCTTACGCCTGGCCTACATTTTATTCTCCTGGAAAACGATCGTTTGTCTCCCCCGAGACCCGCAGCGCGGTGCGGCAGGCTGAGGGCTGGTCCCTTGGTGCTGCCCTGGGACAGGGCCGTTGGTGCAGCGCCCCTCAGCACCGCTCGCAGGATGAGCCGGAGAGGGACTGCTTTAGCTGGGAGGGTTTGTATCCCCAGCATCGGGCTGAGCCCTAAAGCTGCCTGTGGAACCCACCAGCTCCATGGAAGCCGGCAGCTCTGCCTTTCTTGCTGTTGGTTTAAGTTCCAAATCGTCGCGATGTGCTCGTGGCAAGGTGTCGTAGCGCTGAGCTCTGAAACTGGCGGGCTCGGGCCGGCTGTGGGATTGGCTTTCAGGTGGCAGAGCCTGGGCCAGCAGGTCCAGCCGCGTGGCAGCAGGGGTCTCCGGGTCCCTGCAGGCTGTGGGAACGAGTTTCCAGCAGATGGTCCAGGGAATGCTCTTGTCTGAGGGCTCCTCAGTTCGCAGGTGCTCAACGCCTTCAACAAATACTGCAGCCTGCCCCGGAATGCGGCTGGGAAAGCTGAGATCCTGTCACTCCTCCTCCCCTGGGATATTTTTGCTCTGAACCATCAGGAAAAGCAATAAAACGAGCATTCCGCGGTCCAGCAGCTTGCTGGGCTTCGTTAGCAGTGCTGAGACGTCATCTGCGTCTGCTTTGCTTCCAGGCCCTGCCTTCTGGGGGGAGCAGAAGGGCGCAGCTCAGGGGGTCAGCATTGGGCCGGGGCCGGTGGGGAAGGAACGCAGAAGGCTCTGGAGCAGGTGGGGGATGCTCCTTGCTCCCTGCCCTGTTCTGCTGACACCGTCGCAGCCCCAGTCGTGGAACGGTGTGGCCGTTCTCCCATTGCCTGAGCACAGGCAAGGTGTTTTGGGGTTGTCCTCTGCGGGAGTGAAGACCTCGTGAAGGCTGTCGGTCGAGACGGAGCCGTGCCTCCAGGCACCTTCAGAAGGGGTTTTGTTCGGCAGTGGTCCCGTTCCCACTCACCCTTGGTCAAGCTGTGCTGACGAGGAGTGAAGGGAAATGGGTTTCTTCCCAGCCCCGGTGGCTTCTGCTGGGTTTGGATTAGCGCTCCCGCACGCTCCCTGCCATGAAGCGAGCCTGGGACCGTGGGGACGGCCGCGCCAGCCCGATGGTGAAACGCCAGGAGGATGTCGGCAGCCCCCAGGTGATGGGGAAAAAGCTCCAGCCCCATCCCTTTGGGGAGCTGTGCCCTCCCCTGCCAGCCTGTGGCAGTGCGGGGGACAGAGCAGGCTGCTTTTGCATCGATTTCTGCCTTTGTCTGGGTTTCCTGCCATGTGCTGGGGACCTTGCACAGTGGAGCTGTGTGCGGAGGCCAGGGATGGATTCTGCCCAGCCTCCTGGAGTAAAAAGCTGCTTCGTTGCTCTGGGTTGGGTATGGCGAGCTCCCCAAAGAGCCTCTGGCAATCTGCTGGTAAGGAGAGCTCGAGGACACGTTTGCTGTTCCTGCAAAGCAGCAAGAAGAGCCCGGATAAAATTACCCAAGTCTGCGTCTTCCATATCTGTCTGGGCTTCTTCCCAGCCTGTCCCCTGCTCGCCGCGGCGCCCACGTCAGCAGCATCCAGTAATGCAGGAGCATCCCGCGCCTCCGCCAGCAGGCTTGTGGAGCGAGCGGAGGACAGGAAGGGAGACGCTCTGGTCCGGGGCCGTAACGCCGGGCGAGCGTGGGTCAGCTGGGGGCTGCCGTCTGCTAGCAAACGCTGGCAGCAGAGAGAACCCCGGCATAGAGCCTGCAGCGAGCACGCTGGGGCTCTTTGTCCAGAGGCCGAGTTCACGAGCTCTCCGGATGCCTTTGGTTCCGTGTCCTTAACATCACTTATTGGAACAAACCTATCGAGGCAGCGGGTTTCAGGACATGACTCACCGCTGGCCCTCTGGCCAAGCTCTTGTGTCTGCAAGTGTTTTGCTGTCCCCGGGGGCCGCGCTGGCAGGGGCCGCTTCCAGTGCCAGGGGTTCCTGCGGGGTCTGCCCGGGCCCCAGCTCAGGCCCGATGGCTGCAGCTTTTCAGAGCAGCCCTCGTGGAGGTAGATGGGGTATTGGGGCTCCTCCGGAGCCACGGGAAGGTTTTTGCCGCGTGTGGCTCCTGCACGAAGGGGTCTCAGTCAGGAGTGAGGCGTTCTGCTTGTGGAGATTGGATCTTTGTTTTCTTAGCTAGGGAAAATAGGATTTCTTTTTGTGTTTTCTTGGGAAAAATACCTGCTGTTTCTTCGAGTAGCTGAAGTGTCAGTTTCCTACGTAACCTCTTTGTTTTTCCTTGTATAGATTTCAGCTTTTTGTGCTGCTCGGTGAAGTCATTTCGAAGAGGTAGACGGATTGCATAAAGCATGGTTTCCTCCTCTCCGGTAACCAGCAGCAAAATGCCACCTTACATAACTGTCTTGGCTTGCGAGAACTGACAGAACTTGGTGTTTTTCTCTAAACAAGCTCAAAGGAAGGCTGCTCCCCTCTCAACCAACGCTGCTGTTGTACTGACACGTGCTGTGGAAGTGCTCTCCTGACACCCTGGCCTCCGTGCGTGCCGGCAGCACTGCCGCCGCCAGGTTTTCTGCTCTCAGCTCTGCCTGGCCTGTGCTTTGCAGAGAAGCAACCTCCCCGCCACGTCCGTTTGCGGTCCCGGGGGACTGATCCCGACAGACTTCTTGGGGGTGGCAGGTGGAAATGTGCATTGCAGCATCCCCGAGCAGGTGGCGAGCCGTGGCCTGGGGCTGCTCTTCCGGTGCTCCCTGCTTCTGAGCACCCAAAGAGGTACCTTTCTGGGGAGAACCCGGCTTTTGTTTCTAACTGCGGCCTGTCCCATGCTGGCCGCTTGCTGGGGTGAGACAAAACCCTAAAGTTAGCAGGAGGACGGAGGAGGAAAGGGAGCGAATGCCGGTGTGACGTGTCCTGGCGCTTGGCTGGCACCGCTCAGGCGCTGGAGAGCTGGGCTGATGATGTGTTTGGGTGTGCTAACGTTTTCACTTTTTATTTTCGTCTAAAACATGAAGCACAGCTAAAATTTGTCTGAGTGGCTCTGTTTAAAAATAGAGCCGAGCGGGTATTTGTCCCGGCTGTACAAATTAGCATGCTTGTGTGCTAGACAAACGAGTGAAGTGTGAATCTGACCCGTGTGCCTTGTTCCGTGCTCCGCTCAGCGAAGTGTTTGTCCAAACCGTTTGACAAGGTGCCATCATCACCACTTCTGTTGAGCTTCTCTTCTAGTATTCATCCCCTGGACGTATGAATATCTGGTCTGTTGCTGCTGACGAGGTCCCGGACAGCTCAGGCAGGAGGAGGGCAGCCAGCTATTGCCTCGGCTTCGTTCCACTTCTGTAAACGGCTCCGAGGAATGCTTTGAGGCTGCCCGTAGGGATCGGCCCCACCGCCACGAGCGAGAGGAAAAGGAAACTTTTAGGGGCAGTGAATTCGGGTTTGGACGGGACCATCTAACCTTGGTCTGTTTCCTTTGTCTAGAATTAACTGCTCGGATCCCTTAAGCCATTTTTCAGTCGTGGGTCAGAATTGTGGTGGAAGAAACATTTTGTTTAAATAGATCCAGCAATAGGAGCGTGAGCCTTTTGAAAAAGATTGCACTTTGTTGCATTTACGCCCTTCGGTTTCACACCTTCGCCGCCCTGAGCAGGGTGTGAGCGGTGGGGGACCCATGGCACAAACAAAACCCCCTTTAAATAGAAGGAAGAAGAAGATGGAGCTAACTGCAGTGACTTCAGGTGGACACCTCTGAGCCTTGTTCTCTGACCTCGACCAGCACTGGTTTTGTGTGCTCGTGTCAGGGGCAAACTGGAATTCCCCATTTCCCAGTTGGCAGCACACTGGGAAGGAGGGATGGAGGGAGGCTGATTCCTGCCCACGGACCCAGGGCGCCTCGGGGGCTGTGGATGCCACGGGCTCTTTGAACCGAGGCCTGGTTCACGTTCTTCTCTTAGCGCTTGCTTCCTGTGATGAAGGCAGCGTGGCAGAGATCTGCTGTGGTTCCTCCGGCGAGGGAGCTGTAGTTAAATCCTGGTGGAATACAGCCTCGCACGGATGATTAAATATTAACACTGCTAATCTCCAAGGTGATGAGGCTGGTGGTGCTGCTCCAGGATTGCTTGAATCCTGGGGCTTTTAGAGGTTTCAATTTATATAATTACAGATACTTGTTTAAGGGAAAAAAAAAAAAGAAAAGAGAAGATGTAATTGCTGTTGAACAAGTGCTGTATCACAGCGCCCGGGATGTTTGCCCTGTCCCTGCGTCCCCACAGATCTTGGCAAGTTGCATGGTTGGACTTGGTGATCTCGAAAGTCTTTTTTGACCTAAATGATTCTGATTTTAAGTCCAAAAGCCTTGAGGCAATGCAGTCCCTGTGCTGGACAGGGAAGGAGCCGAGCTCTGTTGGCTCCAGGCTGCGACAGGGGCTGAGTTCCCCCTGCAGCGCGGGGCCGGGGCAGGAGGAGCACCCGGCGTGGGGCACTGCACCCGGGAGCGCTGGAGCCTGTCGGGACGAACCGCCTGGTCTTCAAAGGGAGACCAGGGGTGGCAGGATGGCTGGGGCAGCCCTTTTGTGCTTTGCTTAATAAAATACGTTTGTTGTGTGGTGTTTTTTTTCATGTTTGCTTGTTTAATATGTATTGAAATGAGAACTTCGATCATTCGATAAGGGGATCAGAAGGCTGCTGGATTTTGCTGTTCAGTGCCTGCGTTCCTTTTGCTGAAATGCAAATTCTGCTGGATGAAGTGGCAGTGTGGGGCTGTCCACAGCCGTGGAGGGGCTGCGCGGGCGGTGGGTGGGCGCAGAAGCGCCGTGAGGGCTGCGCGTGGCAGCGCTCAGCCTGGCAAAACAACGGCTGGGCCCTGGGCAGCGTGGTGCGCCGGGACGGCTGCTGGGGTCCCCAGGGCTGCTGGGGTCTGGCCAGGCTGTGCGGACCCCAGCCTGTGGCTGTGCTGCCGTGTGGGCGCAGGCAGGGTCTGGCTGGGTGAGCGGTAAGCGCAATAGCATTTCCTTGTGGCTTGACAAAAACCCTCTCTGCTGTAAGGGGAGAAGCTGGGAAGAAATCAAACATGAGTCAGTGCTTTTCAGACGCCTGAAATCTCTGGAACCTCGGCGCCGTGTTTTTTTTTTGGTGTGTGTGTGTGATAATGATTAACTCTTTCTGAGTTTGGCTTTGTTGTTTTGACAGGATCATCTTCTTTCAAAAAATCGCTCACCCCTGAGGTAAGTTTCTGATGGACAGACTGGCCAAGAGAATCACTTCTGAGAGAAGGCTCAAAATGCCCAATTTCAGACTTAAATAAGATTGCAGAGAGCAGACAAGTTAAGCGTAAGCCAGGCAGTGGTAAGTATGGTAAGTTGCAAATATTCGTTTGGGGAATGAGAGGATCTCTCCTTACGAAGAGAATCTGCCCTTAAAAACCCAGCTTGGGACCGAGCAATTCCTGTGCTACCAAAACACCAAACAGGTATCCTGCCAAGAGCAAGGCGTTCGGGTTGTTTTGACTGAGAAACACCAGTTAACAACAGCATGTGTTTAAACAGAATATAATGAGTCAAGCAAGTTCTTGGGGCATGAATCAGAGCAGAATTCAAAGCCTTCCTAAACTGTTTCCTCAAAGAATTAGCCTCACTGGCAAAAGCAGGGTGGCTGGCTGGGGTTGGGCCAAACTCCCTTAGAGCTGATGGGTTTGTGATGATGGTGATTACAAAACAAAACCAAAAATGTCTTCTGCTGGAAGCAGACCCCTCGGGGTGGGCCTCAGTCAGGCAGCAGTCAGTCGGCTCTCTGGAGGCCTTCCAGTGCCGCTGCTGTTCCCAAGGCGGGCCTGGATGGGGCCTGGGCCTTCAGCAGGGAGCACACACAGCTTCCATCTCTGAGAACAGCAAAACTAAGGACGGGCGGTTCTGGGCAGCCACAGGCCTCTAAGAGATCATAACCACTTCGTTCTCACCATCTTTTACTCTATTCCTAGATGCCAGGTTCTTCAGGACAGCCAGGCTCGCATACAATAAAAAAAGGGCACAGAGGAGTGGATTCCACAGGCGAGACTACCTACAAAAAGGTAGGTTAGCTCTTGTACAACTCACTTGAGTATTGTCATTTTCTACAACACAAATGCTGCCCAGAACAGCAGCATCAGAGCTTCAGTGTTAGACATCTGTGGTGGTCCCAGAAGATCTGAAAGATCTTTCCAGTCTTCCGAGCTAGAAAACCAAAGGACTGAATATGCACTTTCTAGGCAGCTTCTCCTGTAGCCTTCTAAAAGGGGAATTATTTTTAAACTTTGCCCATTAGCAAGGGGCAAAGGCCTTCTTAGGCCTCTCCTGGCTTGTTGGGTGCTTTCTATGCTCTTTGGGTACAATAGATCCCTACAGATCTTGTGGCATTACCGGAATTTGCTTTACAAAGGGGAGATTGTTAGGAAATTTTCAGAAAGCCTGTAAATGTGGGTATTTTGTGGATGCTGCTTCCAGTTTGTTGGACTTCATCAGAATGGGATTACTTTCTCTGAAGGAAGATTGGCTTCTAGGGGGTAGATTAAATGAGTAATGGCTTGATATGGTCATTCCATTTTTTTACGTAAGCGAAACTTCTAGTCCGAAATCTCTAACCCAGATGCATTTGCATCTCTTGTCAGGAGTCAGAGTGAAAGGTAGGAGCTCAAATGGTGCTTCTGCAGAAGCTGGCTTTTTTATAGTGCCCCTTTTGAAATTGCTTATGTCTTCAAGTTTGGGATCTGGTTTCCAGACTCCTGCAAATATGGACGTAGAAAGTTAGATGGCAGTAGTAGGAGAGAAAAGTAGTAGCCAATGTAAAATGCCTGAAATGTTTCTTGTGAGGGTCCCAGAAACCTGGTAGGACACAGCATGGGATTTATCCGGGAATGAGACTAATGGACTGTCTGTCTTTTTTCAATCCTGTCCTTTTCCGTGGGTGGTAAGATGTTTTTTATAATTCTTCGTCCTATAAAAGTGATAGTAAACACGCAGCGAGCTGCTCAGCTGATCTTGCTGGCTAATAGAAGAGAAAAATACTTTTTCCTTGGCAACCTGGCCCTGTGGCTGTGTGTTCGCAAACAAGGCAGCAATGCAGTGAGACTGCCCTTGGACTTCAAGCAGGACTAGGTGTGCTGAGCTGAGATCTGTTTTCAAGCAACTTTAGACTGGAGAGGGTAAGGAAGAGAAGTGGAATCAAATTCTTCTTCCCTCCCCAACTAATACTGAAGTAAATGGCAAATACGAGTAGGTAGCTGAGGTAGAAAAGGGCATCATCTTGATGGGAGGATGGAGTTGCTGCAGTTTTATTGCTGTCTCTTCAGATCACCATAAGCAGATCTCTTGCAGCTATGGCAGCAGAAAAACAGTTAAGTGGGAGAAATCATAGAATCGTAGAATATCCCAAATTGGAAGGGACCCATAAAGATCATCGAGTCCAACTCCTGGCACCGCACAGGTCTACCCAAAAATTCAGACCATATGACTAAGAGCACAGTCCAAATGCTTCTTAAACTCCGACAGGCTTGGTGCCCTGACTGTGTCCCAGGGAGCCTGTTCCAGTGCACGACAACCCTCTCGGTGAAGAACCTCTTCCTGACAACGTTCCTCTTAATTTTGCAAGGCTACATGGAAGATGTGTGTCTGGGGAAAAAAAAAAAAAGAAATGTTCTTCTCCCAGGGCTGGTCTAGATGCTGAGCCGCTAAATGCTTTGATGTGCAATGACTTCTTGTGCAGAGGGCTGAGCTTTGTTTAGCTTGAGGAAAAAAAACACAAACTAGTTGGGTCACGAGCCCTGAATCTTGTTCTCGGTTTGGTTGCTAGATGTTTAAGCCAAGTGAAATGTCCGTGAGCTGCTGTACACAGATCCAACGTGCACCTGTTCTGCAGCATCAACATTTCCAGCAGGCATTACAGCAAAGTTCAGATCTCCGTGCTCCGGGAGCTGACAGGCCGTATAACATGGGGGTGTTGGGCAGCTCTCATCCGGGCTGTGCTGGGAAAAACAGCCCCTAGCATGAGCTAGACGATCTCATCTCAGGCCACGTCTCAGTGGCCTGAGATGAGATCATGTGCTGTGCAGGCAGAAGAGGACTCCTGATGTAAGAAGCTGTTACAAGAACACAGTCTGGCATTGTTTTCGGACAGCTCGCGCACAGGATGCGGGAGTGAGATTCATGTCTTTGCTCCTTATTTTTAAATGACAGTGAGCTGCTTAAGGTTAGAGAGTCACAACCCAGCAAGGTCAGAGGAAGGAGGTAGCAGCAGACAGAATTGTGCATTGTGCGCTGGCCCTGCCTGCCTTGCCCAAGCTGGGGAAGGGTAAACTTTGAACTGTGTAGCTCCACGACCTGGCAGACTAAGGTGAAAAGATGTGTCTTTATTCGTAGGGGAACAAGATAGTCTGTCCCTGGAAGTCTTTTTCCTCTGACTGCAGGTTGTAGAGATGAGCGCTGTGGGAGGAGGAAATGAAATTCAGCCTTCTGAAGGCCAGCTGGGTATTGAAAGTTCAAGTCTTTTTCAGCTCAGGTAGAGCGCAGGAGTTGAGCAGGATGTGATCAGGGATGTAGAGGCGCTCCCAGGAGAGCGGGCTATTCACGAGTTTGGCAGCAGCTTCACCATCCTGTCCTCATGGCGTGTTGGGGCCTGATCATTTGTGCACCCTCTCTCTGGCGCAGACTGTGACAGGACAATGCAGCCAGAGCAACACTGGTCATTGAGAAAGAAATGAAGGAAGCTGTAACCAGCAGGTGTAAAACTACCCTAACTGGAACTCGTGGCTGTAAAATACCCCAGCTTAACAGTGCTGCTTGGGGCTCCCTTTTCTTTAACTCCTTTCATTCCTGTTTCCAGTCTGCTGCTTTGCGTTGTCTGACTCATTTTCGCTGTCTCTCCAGACAACATCATCTGCCTTGAAAGGTGCCATTCAGCTGGGCATTACACACACAGTTGGAAGCTTGAGCACCAAACCTGAAAGAGATGTTCTCATGCAAGATTTCTACGTAGTAGAAAGTATTTTCTTCCCAAGGTCAGTGTTTGCTTTCTCTTCTATGCTGTGCTTTGGTAGTGAGTAGCAGCACTAGTTCCTAGCCCTACTTGCTTGTTAGGAAGCGGCACCAAACCTGGGCAGTTTTCAGGAGTGAGCACAGGTCTCCTGAGCAGAGCTGCACCATGAACTGCTTATGGACCAGCTCTGACTCCTGCCTGTGACCTCCTGTCTCTGAAGAGGCCCAGCTCTTCCCCGGATGTGAGCACCGAGCACCTTTGGTCTTGGGAACAACTGCAGAGTTGCTGTTGTGCGTGCATCCTTGTGTCCCTCCTGGGTGGGTGCTTTCTAGCACTTGAGTACGTTAGAGGCAGCCAGCCAGTGGGTGGTTGCATTTTGGATAGTCTTTTAAGAAACCTGACAAATGCAAATACCTGTATGTCCTTCTGTCCTTGATCAGTGAAGGGAGTAACCTGACCCCTGCTCATCACTACAATGACTTCCGGTTCAAAACCTATGCTCCAGTGGCCTTTCGTTATTTCCGGGAGTTGTTTGGGATCCGACCTGATGACTATCTGGTAAGGTGTTGGTTGTTCCCATTTGTTGCATGCTCTGTGGTGGATGTTTGCCCTCGTTCTCCTCAGAGCTGTGGAGTGCTCTGTAGGCACAGCACTGCATGCTGTCTGTGACCCTGGAGTTTGACTCTGTTGATCTTTAAAAGGAAGAGCCTGTGCACGGAAGTTTCCTGTTGATGTCTCTTTCACCTCTGCTTTTCTCATCATCTCCCCCTCAGTACTCACTCTGTAGTGAGCCACTCATCGAACTCTCTAACTCTGGGGCCAGCGGATCCCTCTTCTACGTATCCAGTGATGATGAATTTATCATCAAAACAGTTCAGCATAAAGAGGCTGAGTTCTTGCAGAAGCTGCTGCCTGGCTACTATATGGTAAGGCGCTTGGGTGAGGCTTTCATTGGAAGCTCGGGAATTGTCCCCCATATGCACAAATGTGTCAGAAAATGCTACGTACTGCCTGGTAGATGTGAGTGGAGGTTTGATCTGTGCCTCAGCTGACTGACAGCTTTTGTTGCAACTGTCCAGAGGCAAAGACAGTCACTGAAGGATGCCAACTGCCTGGGTATTGCAAGGCTAGGGTAGGAGTCCTGCATTGCACTTAGTGACTTGGGTGGTTGGAGAACATTGCAGGCTGCTTTGTGACCAGCTGTGAACTGCTGTGAGCTGTCCTTTCTGCACACTGTTACGCCAGTGGTACTTTGCCTTGCGAAGATGTACTTACGTTTCCCTTCCCAGAATTATGCTTGGTTCTGTCTGCAAAGCTGAAGTATTCCGCTGAAGAACTCTGATTTTAGGTTTCTATATATGGAAGCAGCAGCATTGGGAGTAAAGGCATGTTAATTTTATGAAAGCAGTTACAGGAAAAAAAGGCTTTTTTAGCTTGGAGTGAAATCGGATCCCACTCTGAAGCGTGATATGTGTGTGATCTGACTGCTTCATGTTTTTTTACAGCCTGACCTTTTCAAGCCACCTCTGTAAAGGGGAGTTTAGCCATGAGACAGCCCCTGCCTTACAGAAGTGCCTTAGGACTCTTGGTGCTGTTGGGGCCATTAGCTGAATTCTCTGAACTGCTTCTGAACCCACTTTTGCTCTGATTATACCTCAAAAACACATTGTTTTTCTTCAAAATTCTGTCTAATGTTTTCCATAGCCACGACAGTTCAGATCTGTTTGTCCTGATGTACTTAGCTTGACCTAAGTGCCAAATTTAAAATGGCTAAGCACAAGATCATCCTTTGCCCTGCGGCCTCCCCAGCTTAGCTTCTGTGTGAGTGAGCAGCAAATTCCTTTTGCATTTACAAGCTTTATCTGACCCATTCAGCTTTGCAAAGAGGTTATTAGCAGTAGGCATCACCCATCTGTTCCCCATGCTCACCTGCCCATGTCTCTTAGCTTCTTTGGTGATTGCTTTGAATTGTTGCCATTTCCTCTTCAGCTTAGAAGCACAGGAAGGAGCAAATAACTCCTCTGAATAGCATGTAAATAACCAGGATGGCTTTGAAGGTATTTCTGTGTTTTTGGCACTTTAGAACTTGAACCAGAACCCAAGGACGCTGCTGCCAAAGTTTTATGGCTTGTACTGTGTCCAAGCCGGGGGCAAAAACATCCGGATTGTTGTGATGAACAACCTTCTGCCACGTTCTGTGAAAATGCACCTGAAATATGACCTGAAGGGCTCCACCTACAAACGCCGAGCATCCCAGAAGGAACGGGAGAAGGTCTTCCCGACATACAAGGACTTGGATTTTATGCAGGACATCCCTGATGGCCTCTTCTTAGACTCAGACATGTATAATGCTCTGTGCAAAACGTTACAGAGAGACTGTTTGGTAAGTGGAGGGTTGAAGAGTAGTATGGATAGATCTGTCCTTTTTCTGAGCCTTTTCCATGAAAAATGGGGTGGCAGCTGTCATTCTCGTCGTCTCTGCTGGGGGTGTTGACTAGAGAACCTGTTTTTTCATGGTGGTGTGGACAAGAAGACCTGGACCCTGGTTGCACACAGCTCTGTCTGTAGAGGCAGAGGACAGAAGCAGTGTCTCCTCTCCCTCTGCCAAGGTTGCACTGTGGAGCAGGGCAGGATCTGGGGAGAGGGGCAGGAGTTTTGGCTGAGCCTGGGCTCAAGCTGTGAGCTGCCTCTGAGCAGCGACGCAGAAATCAGAAACCCCCCTGGTTTTGGTCCCTTTCTGCACAGGAGGACTACCAGTGGCTTTCCTGTAACTCCCTTTGGAATCTGTAGACGAGCTGACTGTGCACGGGCTATGGATTAAAAGTCATCCCCTCTATACACTCAGGGCTCTAGGCAGAAATGCTGACTGCACTGTTGCAAATGTCTGCTCTGACAGTTTCACTGGGCTTGCAGTACTGAATGAGCCTTCGTTGACTTTCTGCCCAGGTCCTGCAGAGTTTTAAAATCATGGATTATAGCTTGCTTGTGGCAATCCACAACATTGATCTGGCACAGAGAGAGCATGCGTTGGCAGATGGGACATCTCAGACCGATACGCGGCGACCCGCTGCCCAGAAGGCCCTCTACTCTACAGCCATGGAATCCATCCAAGGAGAGGCCCGGCGAGGTGGCACCATAGAGACAGATGACCAGTAAGTTCGTGTCACTGTTGCTGTTCTCACTGAAGTACCATGAAGAGCGAGGGGTAAAATCCAAGCTTGGCTAATGGATTCTTAATTTAGATGCAGACTGGGCTATATGGGATTGCTGGACAGAGAATTCTCTATACCAAATCTTCTTGTGCTTTTGGCTTTGGCTTTGACTTCCCTTCCTTAATGTGCAAAAGATCTTTTGGCCTTCCACATGGCTTTGAGTGTTCTTTGCTCACCAGTTTTTGGCAGCTTCAGATAGCTATATCCATCTGTCTCCAAGAGGCGTAGTGATCGCTTTGTTAGATCAGGCTAACAGCCCATAAAGTCCAGCTGCCATCGTCAGTATGGATGGTGGTAGCTGCTCTTTACAGTTGCTTGGTCTCTTCTCGTGAAGGAGTTGGGATTAATCCTCATCTTCAGTAAGACTGGCATACAGACAGGAAAGGGGTCAGTTCTAGGAGGTTTAGTGAACTTTGCAAAGTGTTTTCCTCTGATTTGTTTTCCCCAATTTATTAGCTGAACAGGAGGAGCCTCCTGCGTGTCGATGCTTGTTAAATAGTTCGCATAATACTCAGCCCACGCCAGGCAGCCTGAGAGAGGCGGTGGGGTGTGAGAACACCCTGTTTCATGTTTGTGCTCTGTCCTCTTCTAGGATGGGAGGCATTCCAGCCCGTAACGCGAAGGGGGAGAGACTGCTCCTTTACATTGGCATCATTGATGTGCTGCAGTCCTACAGGTAAGAAACACTGAGTAACGGCTGTGTATCACCTAAGAGTGAAAATCACTTTACAGCATTCTCTGTCCCTGCTTGTTTGTCAGACTGGCTTTCAAGAAAAAAGATGTGTTTTATTAACCACCTTCATTTCTTTTTATTTTCTTGAAGTTGGGCTTTTGGGGATGGATTTCCAGGTCTTGTTTACCATACTTACTTCATGTTCCCAGAATGGATTTACTCTCATGATTTTTTTTTTGTATGCTGTGGTTGTTGTGCACAGGAAGTGGTGAGGAAAAAACAAGTGGTGGCTTAAAATGGCCATAACCACTTCTCCCTATGAAAGTAAAAATAGGTATAAGGCTTACCTTCTATTTATATTCAAATACAATGTACAGGAAGTTACATACATAAAGCGTCGGTGAAAAGTCACAGCAAACTAACTGTCCATGTTAATTATGCCTGTGAAACTCTCCACTTGCCCCCCAACTCTGCCCCGAAACACTGAAGCTGCAGTTTCACAAGGTCTGAGGTGCTATTCGAACAGCTCTGAGGGCGCAGGTCTTGTTCTGCTACAGCTGTCCTGGAGGCCCGGCACTAGTTCTCGTCTTATGCTGACTCTGGTGCTTTCTGAACCCTCCCTCGGGGTCACTCCGTTCACTCACCCTGCAAAGACAGTTTTCTGCTGAATTAGGGAGCTGAGTCATCTCGGACAGAGGCAGTGAGGAAAGTTGTTGTAAAGGAAGCCTGGGACTGTATAGCAGGGACAGGAAAGCAGTGCGGGAGAGTCAGCTGTTGGGTCAGCCCCAGCATCTGCAGAGTGGGACAAAGAAGAGAATCTAAAGCCAAAGAAGTCAGTTGTTCGGGGTGTTTGCCACTGCTGTCAAAAGGCAGGCTCAGTAATGAGTGAGCATTATATCGTACATGGATTGGTTTGAAAATTATTCTTTATTCTTTCCCTTTTCAGATTCGTCAAGAAGCTAGAGCATTCTTGGAAGGCCCTTGTACACGATGGGGTAAGGAGTAAAGAATTCCACTGTTTCATTTGTTTTGCAATAATACCAGCTCACTGCTCTTGCTCCTCCTGCGCACAGGATCCTGGCTTTCTAAGGAGCACATGGATTTCCCTTTTTAAGTCAAAGTTCTCTTTTCTAGGTAGTGTCAGATTTGTTAATGCTTTTCATCACCTTATTTCTTAACAAATATTGATTGCTTTGTATGTAATGCAAAACTATCTAATCTGTTTCTCACAGCTCTCTTGTCACTGTGAGAACCCCTGTCTGTTCCCAGTCCAATGTAGCATGTGTCAAGGTTAGCAGTGGGAAAGAAGCTCGCGTTAACTGTAATCCCTTACTAATTAAGATTCACATGTTAATGTTTATCCCTTCTAGGACACTGTGTCTGTGCACAGACCCAGCTTCTATGCTGAAAGATTCCAACGGTTCATGTGCAACACAGCATTCAAGAAAATACCACGTAAGTACCTCTGTGCAGCTGTACCCCTGACAATTGCTGTTGTTTCTGGCTTCTTGCTCAGCAGCTGTGGTTTGGGCAGGTGAATGACAGCATGTAAGACCTTTAGGAAGTCTGCTGTGCTATGTCACCTCCTTCTTCCACCTAGATTGTTCTTGCCTCACAAATGTGACATTACAGGAGCTGTTTTTTCCATCAGTGTGTTCCTTCAGAGCACAGCCCTCATTCCAGTCTCTGTCACTGGAAAGTTGCTGTGTCAGGTCTTTTACTCCTTCCTGAGTACAGTGTGTTACTAAAGTGCTGCCTTGTTCTTTGTCTTTAAGTAAAGCCATCCCCTTCTAAGAAGAGCCGGTCTGGCACCGCAGTTCCTCGTCGAAGCTGTCAAGGAGGAGTGCCTTTCCAGTCACATATGTCATGTGAGACAAAAGCACAAGTAACGACAGAGGTGGATGTAGAGCAAGGTTGGTACCTGGGTGCGAAAAGAAAAAGCCTAGCAAAGTTCTTTTTCAGCTTGTATTTGTCTGATCAAGGCTTTCTGCCTTCTGACCTGTGCAAGAGACCTCTGTGTGGTTTTGCAGTCCTGTCAGGGGCAGGGTCTGTTTTCTGGGTTCATAGGTGCCAGAAACTGGGCTGAGGCTGTATGGCAGTCTCAGGTGTCTGGTCTCTTCCCAACAGCGCATGCCATGGGATTTAGGTCAGTTGGGCTAGGCAGGCCTGTGGAGTGTCTCCAAGCAGAGAACTGAAGGCAGGGCTGGTTTTTCAGTGCTCAGATGTCTTAGATGTCTTGGATGGGATCCAGCTCAGATCCTGACCTGTGGCTAGTGTGTTCTGGTGATGGAACAGTCTATGCTTCAACTCAGGTTCCCACCTTGGTCGTCCAGATCTCCTGCCCAGGACTCTGCCAGTAGATGAAGCTAACAGCGATTCTGTCGCAACAACCCTGTCCACTTCTTCCTTGGGCAGTGGAGGCCTCAACTCGCCCGCAAACAGGTAAGGCCCTCGCTGTTCCAGCGCGTGGCAGGCCAGCAGCTCCTGTGAGTAAGATTCATGAGCCACAGCAGGGCTCTGTGCTGCTTTGTGGTGCTCAGTTTTTTGGCATGTTTGCGGAAATACCCGTTTGAGTGGTCCTTCTGTGGTGATGAGCAAGTTCAGTACTGTCAGTTCAAGCATGTGCAAGGGGGGAGCGTTTTGTCACCGTTCCTGTGTGCAGTCTTTTGCAGACGACGTGATCTTGCATCTTCTGTTTGGGCTGTGCAGGGGTCCCAGTGGCTTTTAGTTCCTTGAGTGTTCTGTGTTTAATGGTTTTGTTCTGGAGTTGAGGTAACTGTGCTAGTTAAAGTGAGTTGGTGGAAGTGGCGCTGCCAAAATGTACTTGAAGAACATGAACGTGGCCGTGGTTGGTACTGAAAGCAACCTACCTGCCGTGCTGCACTTCTCAGAGGGTTGGGCTCTCTCGCAGCTTTGTGATTTGGAGAGCGTGGAGCTCCTACAACTCCTCAGGAAAGGAGGCAGGGATGTGTGCAGGCACAGTGCAAAATCCCTCAGGAGCTGAAGTGCATGGAGAGCTGCGAGGGAAAGGATGGCTGCCTTTGAATGTTTTGTTTGTTGCTGAAGTGGTAAGACTTGAAGAGTACGAGGAGGAGCTGTGGTCAGAGAACGATCCCTTTCACAGAAGTTTTTCTGAGGTGTTAACTTCTCTTCCTTGGAAGCGATCATAAACCATCTGTCTTCATCATTCCTGACGTATTGTCCTGCATCATGGCACTGATCGAAGTGCCTGCTCTGTCCTGAGCTGCAGGAGAACAAGATACAACTGTAATTACCACCTTTGATTTCCTCTGTAAAACCTGGAAACTTCTCATTAGGGATCTGAAACCAGAGCTGCTCCTTTCCAGTACATCAGCATGCCTGAGGCGTTCTTTTTACTTAACTGCAGGTCTCTCTCCTTCAATCTCTACGTAGGTCAGTGGGCGTGCAAGTGCATAAAGCTGACAGCTCAGCAAAGGATTTGACTAGAGCAGCTACCGGCATCTTCTTGTCTAGGTGAGGGGTGGAACCAGACTGCCTGAAACCTTTTGTCTGCAGGGTGTGTTCAGGGAGACTTATCCAGAGATTCGGCCTGCTGCTTTTTGCTGGCCAGTGGTTACCGTTTCTGTACGATTTGCTCCCAAAACATGAGACTGAAGCAGGGTGGGTCCCTGTGCAAAGACTCGGCCATCCTCGGCGTGTCTGTGAGGCTCAATGGTAAAACCCCTCCAGGTGATGTCCTCCTTGCAGCATGTGGCTCTGACGCTGTTTGTGGTAAAAGCGCAGGGTCTGCTGTGTGAGATCCGCCGCTCCACTGAGCTCAGCCCTGGGCGATTCCCTGGCAGCCAAGCCCGATTCGTGTGCTTGTCCCAGTGCCTCTGGGGCCGAGCACACCACTTACCGCACCCTGCAGGCACTCGAGCGTGTGCTTGCTTACTCTTTGCCAGCAAAAAAACCCTGTGTCAGCAGGCAGTACTGAAATCGAGGACAGGGAACAGGCGAATGTTTTCTCCCACGTGGGATCTTTAGGGCCTTAGGCTCTGTGAGCTCCCCACATTGCGCCTGTTGTCAGAAGCTTAAATCCACTTGTGTGGCTGTGGGAGAGCTGTAAAGCTCTGCAAACTCTGAAAAGGATGGAAGCAATTTGTAAATTATTGATTTTTTTTTTTTAACGATGTAACTTGTTGAAAGGGTTTACAAAGGAATTTTCCCTCTCTGCAGAATCAGCTGCTCTAGCGGGGTGCTTACTGCTCTGGGGAGGCAACCTCTTAAATCTCTGCCCTGTGCCAAGGGGAGGGAGCCCACCTGAAGGAGCAGATGTGGGGGGCAGGCAGGATCCTGCCTGCTCGAGAGCTGCCTTTAAGGAGGAGCTCAGCCTTCTCGCGAGTGCTCCAGTCTCGGGCTGTTCTGCAGCACAGCCTCGTGTCTGCCTCCGTGTTGCGGCCATGTGCACCCGTTTGCTGCGTGCACCCTGTGCGCTGGAGCTGTGCCCTTTGTGGTGGCAGAAACGGGAGCGCGCAGGCGTGGGTGCCCCTGGGGTGGAGAGCCGAGCCGGGCTGCTCGGTGCTGGTGGAGCTGGATCTCCCTGCCCAGCTGCCTGGGCTGGGCCCAGCTAGTGACTGGTCCAGCGCCACCGCCCCGACTTGATGATGAGTACCTGCTGGCAGCAAACCCCGAAGCTGCAGAGGAGGGTGTGATGCTGAATGAGGGAGGAAGACTTCCTTCGGTATGCAAGGAACCATTAGCAGCCTGTTCTGCTTCTGGGAAGGGCAGATGGGCTGGGACTGCCCTGTTCCAGCCCAGCTCTGGCATTCAACCTCTGGCAGAAGCATCCCGGTGCATGAGAAGCTTAACCACCGTGCGCTGCTGTGAGCATCAGCTGCTGACCCACATGCCATGGCAAGGAGTTCCAGGGGTTGTCTGTCTGTGTTTCACAGGGGCTCTTTATTTCCCTGAGCACTGTGGTCGATCCCGCTGCCTAGGGTTAATAAGACAAGCCTTGAGGGCCATACGCACCGCAGCTGACACTGATTGTCCTTGCCTGTCTGCCTAGGTCAGAAACAGGGAGTCGCCAGGTAGAGAACTCCAGGGGAGCTCAGAGTAAGCAGGCAAATAGGTGAGCATGACCAGGCAGGGCGGTGGAGCCTTGCATTCCTGAGAGGGTGACCGGCATCATGGCTGAGAGGTGTTATCGAAGCTGTTTGCGTGGACTGCTGTGTCGCCTGATGACTGAGCAGCTCGATGCTTCTGCGCTCTGGCAACAGGCAGCGGCATCCCACCGGGGAAGGCAGGCTTTGCCAAGCCCTGGGTGATGCTTGCAGGAGGCACTCCTGAAGCCTTCAGGCGCCGGGGGAGCCGTGCCTGCTCAGTGCAATACGCCTTCACAGACCGACTGCTGCCTGTGGGATTTCCCAGGGATGAAGAGAGAAGCTGTGGTCACCGTGCCCTTAGTGGGAAAGGGCTCAAGACCCAGGCTGGGAGCTGGAGTTCCTTGGCCAGCTGGTTGTGGCCATTTAGCTGAGCAGGGTCATGAAAGAAATGGGGAGATAACAAGGGATATTGGACTCAAGTGAGTGTTGTTCCAGGACACCCACCCACCCCCTGCCCATTTCTCTGCACTGGGTGCGCACGCGAGGCCTCCTGCAGGCACCACGTAGCTCACAGGCATTGCCTAAGGTTTGCCGGGGGCTTTTTCAAATGAAGGTGCCTCTGCCTGTCGAGGCTGAGGTTTGCTGTTCTCAGGTGCTTCGTGGGTGCTTTGACCCTGGACTGTTTCCACCCAGGACCATTTTCATGTTGATGAGGTGCTTGAGGACTTGTGTGAAGAAGTGCTGACACAAAGTGCTTGTTCCTGATATTTGAAGTCACCTGTGCTGGGGGCTTGATTTTCTAGGTGGTGTTTCAGGTGCCTGGCCCTGCAAGGATCGCATTGCCTGTGACTAAACCTGCCTAACAAAGCCTTTGTGATGCGCTGGGATGTTCCAGCGTGCTGGGTGCAGCAGGGCAACCCAGAAATGTGACTTATTGACAGCTCACTCTTAAAAACTGCTTTACAGGTCTCCCCCTTCTGTTTTCCCAGCGGTTCCCCAGGGCCTTCAATACCCGAGCACTCCTCAGAACTGAGGGAACAGTTCGAAGACCTGCAGGAGACAGAGATAAGCTTTGTGAGTACTGTGCCTCTGAGGGGGAAGTGAGCAAGTCTGTAGGTGGGTGGACAACGACAGGCTACGTGGCTCTGGTTCTGCTGTTCCCCAGAGGTGCTGGGAGCGCAGGCATTGAGCTGGGGGGGTGAGAAGCGACCGGAGCAGGAAACACATTTCATTTTCCTCTGGTATGGGAAGGCTCGGTCTGCCTCATGCTAGGCACTGTTCATCCTCTTAGTAATAATCTGCTACCCCCAAAACCTTACAGGAGATAAAGTGGGAGGCAAAGCAGAGACATTCCTTTTTTCCAAGGGCCACGAGTGGGTTGGGTGGCAGAGATAAAAGTGAGTGAAGCTGCCACAGACCCACTTGGCTGTCCTAGCAGAGGAGGACATGCTCACAGCCCCTCCTGTGTTAGGGTAAGGCATTGGTTCAGGAAAGACCACGAACGAGCTCAGCATCCCCATTTGCTTTGCCTGTCCCTGGGGTGGAGAAAGCTCAGGAGACCAGTCAGGAAATCTCTGCTGCTCTTCCTCAGATGGCAGGCTCTTCCTCAGCATCTTTCCTCTTTTCTTTTTTCAGTGAGGCAACACCGAGGCCGTTGCGATGGAAGCAGATGGTTCTGTGCTCTGCGTGGTCTGTGGAGTCTGACAAACGTTCAGCACCTGTTGCTGACTCTTTTTTTTTTTTTTTTTTTTTTTTTTTTTTTTTTTTTTAGAAATTTTATCTGGACTGAAACCTAAAAGCTGGAAGGCTGGCTTACACATAGCGAGGTAGTGTTACACGAGGCCGGGCCAGCACAGCTGGGCCTCAGGATGCCTGAAGTCTCCTGACTGCAGAGCGCATCAGGCGCCTCTGTGTCCCCACTGTCCTCCTTGCTTTTGAAGCCTGACGGGAGCAGCAGAGCAGGCTGTTGGGAGGAGGAGGAACTGCTCCACACGGGCTGAAGGCCTCTGGAAAAGGGATCTGACTTACAGG
Organism: Heteronetta atricapilla; assembly: GCA_011075105.1. Lineage (NCBI taxonomy): Eukaryota > Metazoa > Chordata > Aves > Anseriformes > Anatidae > Heteronetta > Heteronetta atricapilla. Next base: position 201,247 of record CM021755.1, on the reverse strand, counting down.
GAGTTATCTACTTGTAATGCCAACGCCACAAACCGTGCAAGAACAGGCAACTCTTCGGAGTTCTGGGGGGAAATGGGCATTAGAAGCTCAGTGGGGCAGTTTGCGACAGAGCAGTGTGGTTTTATTTTGTATTTTAAACGAGTTTTTAATTTAAAAGTTTCCTTGAATTCAGTCATATCACTTCTTTTTAGTCCTGCAGTATAGTCATTCTTTTCTAATAAATGAGCTTCTCAGTATTCCACCAGAAAATGCCCCGGGTGAGAGGCAGTGAGGGGCGCTGACCGCAAGGAGCCCTCTCCCCGGTACCCGCTCCCGGTGGCAGTAGTCTCCTGAGACAGCGAGGTGGAGAGCAGGGGTGCTTTGTTGTGCTCCCTAGCTTGGAGGATTTTGAAGATGCAAAGCTTTTGAGATGTCAGGGAGGTTTTGGATTGCTTTGTCCCTTGTTTTTGAAATGAGTGTCTTTGTCCCTGCCATGTCCCTGCCATGTTTCCTTCCCCACAAAGTAACTAATGGAGGGAGATCTTTGTAACGGGCACACTTTTTTTAAAGCCTTCAGTATTTCTTAAGCAAATGGACCAAACCTAGCCTGCTCGGTTCCCTTCCCTGCCCTCCAGCCTGCTGGTACGTCCTGTTGTGGGCACTGCTGGCAAAACTTACAGTTTTTATAGCTCGGCTCCCTTTTGATATCTCAGCCTGCGCCCTGGCCAGCCTTGCGGAACCGTGTTTGGCACCGATACTCTCGATGGCTCAAGACTGAGATACCGACCTCAATGGCTGCCTGCTGCGTGCGCTGAGACAGACGTCTGCCTACACAAAAGCACGGTGCATTTCGAGTCCCATTTAAAGAAAAATCAAAGCGGAAGGGAGGCAAGGTTCTGTCGTGGCCATTCCCCCTGTGGTGACGCCTCCCTGGCACGGGCTGCAGACGCTTACTGGAGATCTCAGAGATATTGGACTGATCTTTATTTTCACTAAATGCTTTTTTAAGAAATGAAGCGACTCTTCCCCATGTTCCTGGTGGGTTAGAATCCTCTGTTCTTTTTTATATATATAAAAAAAGTAATTTAAAGTTTGCCCTTGCAGCAGTGCAAGGGGTTTCTATGCTAATTAGCAATGATTGCTAAGGAAACCAAGAATGTAGTGGTGTAGAAGGGGATGTTTTTAGTTGATGTTTCAGAGCCAAGTCCCTTCCCACCTTCCACTTCAAGCTTTTAATTAAGGTGGATGTGACGCAAGCTGATATTTTTTAAGGAAAAAAAACTTCTTTTTAAATTTTTTTTTGAAAGACCAAGTGGAATGGCCTTACTCCGGGTGTGCCGGATCCAGAGGGGTTTGCTGGAGTGTGAGAGCAGCCTCTGTTCCGAAGCTGGCTGTTGGGTTCTCAAGGGCTCTCAAACCTCTCGACACCAATCATCGTCCCAGCGAGACCTGTGGGTGGGAGGAAAGATCAGTTCCGGGACACCTCGGCTGGATCTTCCTTTCTCCCTCCCTGTTACCTCTGACTCTACCCCGCAGGTTACACTTTATAGCTGAAATAACTGTCTATATTAGACACTGTTTCTTACCTTCCCTCCTAACTCTTTTTTTTTTTAACAGGAGGGAAGAAAACCAAGTCTCAATTTTTTCATGATTTAATATTTATGAACTTGTATTTAAGTGTTTTTTTTTTTTTTTTTTTTTTTTTTTTTTTTTTTCGGGGGGTTTTTTTTTAAGTGGTTGGGGGGTTGGGGGGGGGGGTGGCATTTATATATGGGAACTATCAACCTCTGCTTTGTAATGGGTTTTCAGAATAACTGCTATTGTTATTTTTTTTTTTTGCAATTGAAAGTGGCAGGCAGCTGCTTTTGTCCTTTAAAACCTCGCGTGGCTTTTCTCTGGCGGGGAAGGGGGCTTTGGGTCTCACCACATGAGGGCAAGAGCAGGGAGCAGCTGGGACAACCGCTCAGGCCCCTGTCGCCACCACCTCCTGGTGCCAGCTGATGGGTCCCTGTCCTTCTCACCCTCAGTTCTGGCACCGCTTCGCTGCCCGCATCCAGCCGCGAGGGCCCGGACCTGTCCCCATGGAGCAGCTCGTGCCGTGTTGTGGACGTTGTCATATTACCCGTGTACCATTTTGTTGTCATCGGCTGTTTGTGGATACCTGCAGCCCTGCGTGGCAGCGTTAATACAGCGTGTGCTCCTGAACCAGCCTGCCTCTGCTCCTGCTTTCTGGGGTGCCGGGGCGGGCAGGGAGGGAGATGGTGGCCAAGGGGCCTGCAGCATGTGGGGCTTCCTTTGTCTCTAACGCTGGAGGCTGTCCTGAGGAGCCCCTGAGGCCTGAGGGGAAATCGGAATAAAGGAGTTTGCCTTGGTTGGTGAGGGCTGGGTTAAGGACCAAGCCCTCAAGCTGGACATCCATCCGTATGTCCGTGGGGCCTGATGGGATGCATCCGCAGGTGCTGAGGGAGCCGGTGGAAGTCATTGCTAGGCCACTCTCCATCATCTCTGGTAAGTCGTGGGGAATGGGAGAGGTACCTGTGGGCTGGAGGAAAGCAAACATCGCTCTGGTCTTCAAAAAGTGCAAGAAAGAGGACCCGGGTAACTATAGACTGGTCAGCCTCACCTCCATCCCTGGTAAGGCGATGGGACAACTCAGCCTTGGCATTGTCTCCAGGCTCATCAAGGATAAAAGGGTCACTGGGGCAGCCAACACGGCTTCAGCAAGGGGAAGTCGTGCTTGCCCAACCTGATAGCCTTTTATGAGGATATAACCAGGTGGATGGATGATGGAGAGGCAGTGGCCATGGTTATGATTTCAGCAGAGCCTTTGACACCGTCTTTTGTAGCTAAACTGAGGAAGTGGGGTCTGGGCGGGGGGGTCGGGAGGTGGGCTGGGAGCTGCCTGAAGGGAAGAAGCCAGAGGGTTGTGGTCCAGGGGACGGCATTGGGTTGGAGCCCTGTGTCTAGTGGAGTCCCTCAAGGGCATGTAAAGATACGTAAATAAATAAGTAAAGGCGGAGTGTCAGGAGGATGGAGCCGGGCTCTTCTCGGTGACACCCACGGGCAGGACAAGGGGCAGCGGGTGCAGGCCGGAATGTAGGAGGCTCCGCTTGGATGGGAGACAAAACTCCTTCGTGGCGAGGGTGACGGAGCGTGGGACAGGCTGCCCGGGGGTTGGGGAGTCTCCTTCGCTGGAGCTATTCCAAACCCGCCTGGAGGCGTTCTCGTGGGGCCCGGTCTGGGGGGGTCCTGCTCGGGTACGGCACGGGGAGACCGTCCCGGGCCCACCCCTAAGATCTGCGATTCTTCCCCAGCAGCGGGGGGGGGGGGGGCGGGCCCCCCACAGGCGGCGCCCCCCCTGTGGGGGGCGCGGGGGCGCAGGCGGGGGGGCGGGGGGGGGGCGGGGGAGACCGCCCGCGGCCGCCCCCCTCAAGGCGCCGGGGGCTTCCCCCACCGTGCAGGACCCCCCTTCCAGCAGCGAGCCGCCGCCTCCGAGACTACAACTCCCGGCGTGCCTCGGCGGGGCCGCCCCGCCCCTTGTCAAGACGGGCGGCGGGGATTGGGCGGCGCCGCGGAGCCAACGGGCAGGCTCGGTGCTGAGCGGCTCCGGGCCTCCGTGAGGGAAGGAGGCAAGATGGTTCTGGAGAGCACCATGGTGTGGTGAGCGGGCCGCGCCGGGCCGGCCGCGCCGCGGGCACTGGGGGCTCCTCCCTCCCCCTCCCTGCCGCCCCCGCCCCGCGGCTCAGCCCGCTCCGTGCCCGTGGCGGCGGCCGGGGCAGCCGCGGGGTTTCCCTGAGTCATCCCGGGAGGGGCGGGGGCAGGCCCGGGCCGGGGGGTCTCGGGGGGGGGGGGCCGGGGGCCCGGGGGGGGGGGGCGGGGGGGGCGGGGGGGCCGGGGGGGGGCTCCTTGAGGGGGGAGCGGGGCCGGGGGCCGGCGGCCGGCAGCAAGCGGTGGGGGTGCCCCGCGTGTAGCCGCTGTCGGCCTGGTGCTGCCCGGCGCTGGTCTCGGGGTGCTGGGTGCTGGAGGCTCTGTCCCCCAGTACCGCGGTGAATCTTTCTTTTTGACTCGTCATCGTCCCCGCAGCACCGTCTCAGGCCCGTTCCGTTTTGGGTCTGATGCTCCAGAAGGCCTCATTAGGGGCGAAAAGGGTGAAACCTGCGCGGGTCCCGTTGTTTTCTTAGCGTTCTGCGTAGTCCCGCACCTCTTCGGAGGAAGGCGTTGCCAGGCCACTGTTTGCTGTGTACTGAAACGCTGGGGCTGGGGGGCGGCCAGGGCAAGGAGGCGGTGAGCTGCAGGAGGAACCTTCTAACATTCTCCCCTGGTCTTAAAATTAAAAGCCCCGTGGGAGCACCACCATGGGAAGTCTTACTTTGGGGCTGCAAGGAGCTCTCAGGCTCGTACTTGAAGTAGCCCTGCGTTTTGGGGTCGCTTTCCTGAGGGCTGGCAGACCAGAAGGGCTTTTTCTGCCTGCCGTAGGTGCCCCTGGCACAGGGGGTGGGGATCTGGTCTCGGGTGCTGTGGCTGCAGCCTGCAGGCGCTGTGGGGCACTGCTGCTGCCCGCGCACAGGATGAACCTGAGCCGTTTGGGTGCCGGCGCCTCTCCTGCTGCCGAGCTCCCGCTGGGCTGCCGGGCTCGTGGCACTGCTGGCAAAGCGTGGGCACCCGGGGCTCCGCTCGGGCTCCTCGTGCTGCTGCGAGCCCGGGCCCGGCTCTGAGCTGAAAGCCTGGGATGGCAGGGGCGAGGCTCCGAGCTCTGGGCAGCCCCGGCTCGGCTCCCGGGGCCTGAGCGACCCCGGGCACGCTCTTCTGGAAAGCTCCTCAGGGATGGGCCTCAGCCCTTTTGCTTCCCCTTGCGCTCTGTGTTTCAGCGTTGACAACAGCGAGTACATGAGGAATGGGGACTTCTTACCCACTCGCCTGCAGGCCCAGCAAGATGCTGTCAACATCGTGTGCCACTCGAAGACCCGCAGCAACCCCGAGAACAACGTGGGGCTCATCACCTTGGCCAAGTACGGCGGGTCCGGCCTCCTGGTGATGCCACGGAGGGGCTGGGTGGGGGCGAGGAACAAGGGGAGCATCGCAAAGCGGGACAGCAGGAGCACAGTCTAAACCCAGACCAGTTTTTCCGGGACAGGTGTGAGAGGGCCTGTTTTTGGACTGGTCTCTGGCTGTGCTCTCTCCTGCGTCGCCACGCTGAAGTGTTTGGGTGGCTCTGGGGAGCTCCCCAGACCCGTCCTTCCGTGGCCTTGTGTCCCAGTGGCAAATAAGGGCAGAGCGGTCGCTGCAGCTAACGGCAGCACTGAGGGGGTCCTCGGCCCTTCCGAGGTCTGTAGGACTTGGGTGCCTTTTTGATCTCCCTCTTGGCCTGGGTTGATTCAAGCCGGCCGGCGGGCTGCAGGTTGCTGGGGCCGGGGAAGCAGCCCCAGCGCAGATGGGTGATGTGCTCTGGTTGTTTCGGAAACCAGGCTCCAGGCCTGGCCCCTGCACGCACCGACCTGGGCTGGCAGATGTGGAACGGGCACCGGCTGCGGGGAGGGAGGGTTTCCTGCTCCCCGGGGGCTTCCCCAGTGGAGTCCTCACTTAGGAGATCGCCAACCGGCGTGTCTGTGCTGCAGTAACTGCGAGGTGCTGACCACGCTCACTCCAGACACAGGACGGATTCTTTCGAAGCTTCACACGGTGCAGCCCAAGGGGAGAATTACCTTTTGCACGGGGATCAGAGTTGCTCACGTAAGTGCTCTGGGTCACCTTGAACCGCGTCTGCGCTGTTCTCTGTGCTCTTGCCCTGGGGCGTCCTGTTCGGTGGGCTGGCCTGTTGGTGGCTGGTAAGGGGGAAGTTGTTCTGTTCCTGCCTCTGCAGCTGAGTCATGAGCAAATTCCTTTGGTTTTGCCCCCGTTTCCCTGTCTGCAAAGTGGGGATGGAACGGCCTTGGTAGGGTCCAACGTAAGAGCTCAAAAGTTTGGGTCAGAGGGACCTGGCGGCTGCTTCACAGGGCTCTGGCCGAGCTGCGCAGCAGCTTACGCTGCCAGGATGGCGTCTGGGAGTGAAAACTGAATTGAGGCAGGGGGCTCAAAACTGCCCGTGATGGAATTCGGCCATGAGTTGGCGTAATCCCACTGGGGTTGTCACAGCCACTGGGAAAGAGCTGTCAGAACTGCCTGGGAGAAAGCCACGACTGCCTCATGAAGGAGAAAAGGGGCTGTGTGCATCCCGGGGACGTAGCGAGCTTTTGCAACCAGCCTGTGGCGGTGGCAGGCTCACGAGCTGACGCAGGGAGTCTGCGTCCTTCCCACCCTGAGGAGAGCTCGGTCCAGGAGTGTCCGCCGTGTCGGCCGCCCGTTCGCCTTGTTCTCTGGCGCCTGCTCCTTCGCTGTGCCTGCTGGCAGCCAGTGCGCTTGGCTGGCTGCGACCTCGCTGCGACCGAGCCGTTAGCGGGGCTCAGCCGGCTGTGGGTTTGGAGAGGAAGAGGAGGAACTGCGTGTGGCCCGCGGCCTGCCGATCCTCTGCTTCTTCCTTTCTGTCACGGTGCACTTGGCTTCCTTCAGGGCGCCTGCCCCTCAGCTGGCTGGGGCTGGGGGAAGCTTGCTGCCGAGAAACCTCCTGGCATTTAGTCCAAATCTCCCTGCACAGCATCCACCTCCCTGAAAGTAACGAGGTGCCCCCGACCGTCCTCCTTGCCCAAGAGTTGTTCGCTCAGTGCGACACGACTTCTGTTTTGTAGCTGGCTTTGAAGCATCGCCAAGGCAAGAATCACAAGATGCGAATCATTGCCTTCGTTGGGAGCCCTGTAGAAGATAACGAGAAAGATGTGAGTAATGAGTAACACCAAAGAAAGGTCGCTGGCTCTGCTCTGCGTCGAGCCCTGAGGCAGGTTTCCCTTTTGTTCCCTGCACCGCGAGCGAGGCCCCGCGCCCCAGCACGGAGGGTGCTTGGCAGCGCGGCTCCTGGCTGGGAGGGCTCCGAACCGGGAGGCTGATTTCGGGCTCTGCGTCTCGGGGAGCGCACCCAGGAGCTGGGGCCTGGCTCGCGCTGAGCTGTGTGTGAGAGCCGCGCTGCGGGCGCTGGGCAGTGAGCGGCGCCATGTCTGCTCCTTACAGCTGGTGAAACTGGCAAAGCGTCTCAAGAAAGAGAAAGTCAACGTGGACATCATCAATTTTGGAGAAGAGGTGAGGCGTGTGCGGTGCCCTGGCAATTCAGATCCGAGCTGAGGTTTTGTGTTCCCTCCAGCCCTTAGCTCCTGCTTGGGCTCGAGGGAAGAGTACAAAGTTCCCGTGCCTCAGCCAGCCGTCCTGCTTAGGGCCGCGCTGCCGTTTTGCTGCGCGCCTCATTCAATGCTCTGCTGCCTAACAAAAGGAGCAGAACCCTGGTGCTCGCTCCAGGAGGCGTTTCTGACTCCTTGTCCCGGGATCAGCATCGCCTGTGGCTCCCCCCAGGCTGTGGGGAGGGGAGGGGAGAGCGGGGGCAAGCGTGGCATCGCCCGGAGCGCTGCGGAGCCGCTGGGTGCTGGGGCGGCGCGTCACTGCTCCGGCAGAGCCAGGAGGGCGCCAGGCTCCCGGCCTCTCTCTGCCCTAGGAAGCCAACACTGACAAGCTGACGGCCTTCATCAACACCCTGAACGGCAAGGACGGCACCGGCTCCCACCTGGTGACGGTGCCGCCGGGGCCCAGCCTGGCCGACGCCCTCATCAGCTCCCCGATCCTGGCCGGGGAGGGTGGCGCCATGCTGGGCCTGGGCGCCAGCGACTTTGAGTTTGGCGTGGACCCGAGCGCGGACCCGGAGCTGGCTCTGGTGAGATGCAGCCAGGATGGCGGCGTGCTGCACCGTCCCACACGGAGAAGGGGACGGCTGCGTGTCCCCACGGGCTCACCGCCGTGCCCGGCCCTGTGTCCGCAGGCTCTGCGCGTCTCCATGGAGGAGCAGAGGCAGCGGCAGGAGGAGGAGGCCAGGAGGGCCGCGGCCGCTTCTGCGGCTGAAGCTGGGATCGCAGCCACCGGCGGGGACGGTGAGCGGCCGGGCAGGGAGCGAAGCCACTCTTGGCAGGCCGGGATGTGCAGGACGCACCCCGGGGAAGGCGCCTGGCCAGCGGGAGGGGGGTCCAGGCTGTGGGGCTGCCCCAGCGCCGTGGGAAGCAGGCGCTGCTCGTGGCAGAGCCCTTCTGCACAGCGTGGCAGCGCCTGGAGCCGCTGGGGTGCGGCGCAGGAGGCAGCTTCTGCCCCCAGTGCCAGGCAGGGCTCAGCCCTGCAGTGTTCTGAGCAGGTCCAGGCTGGGGCCTCCTCGGCTGCTGCCAGAACTCCTGGGGAGGTCCCGTGGGAGACGGGAAGGGGCTGGCAGGGCACTGGAAGGGTTTTGGTGCTGGCTCCCAGCCGGGTTCTGAGCGGGGGGCTTCATGTACGCAGATTCGGATGATGCCCTGCTGAAGATGACGATAACCCAGCAGGAGTTTGGCCGCGCCGGGCTGCCCGACCTGAGCAGCATGACGGAGGAGGAGCAGATCGCCTATGCCATGCAGATGTCGCTGCAGGGGGCAGGTGAGCTGCGGGGGGCAGGGCCGGGGGGGGGGGGGCAGCTCCCGGAGCCCCTCCGCACCCCCAGCTCCCCACCCAGGGCCGTCCCCGTGCACCAGGGGTGCTCTGGGCGGGTGCCACCCCCGGGCTGCCCCCCTCGTCCCGCAGAGTTCGCGCAGGCAGAGGCGGCGGAGGCGGACGGCGGCGCGGCCATGGACACCTCGGAGCCCCCCAAGGTGAGGCCCGGGCGGGGGTGGGAGGTGGGGGGGGGGAGGGGGCCGGACCCGGCCCTGCGATGCCGCCCGCCCCTTGCTGCCCGCCCGCCGCCCGCAGGAGGAGGACGACTACGACGTGATGCAGGACCCCGAGTTCCTGCAGAGCGTCCTGGAGAACCTGCCCGGCGTGGACCCCAACAACGAGGCGATCCGCAACGCCATGGGCTCGCTGGCCTCGCAGGCCGCCAAGGACGGCAAGGAGAAGAAGGAGGAGGAGCGGAAGTGACGGAAGGCGGCCCCGCCCTCTCCCCCCAGCTGCCCGCCAATAAAGGGCCGATTCTAGCCGCCTGCCCGTGCTTGGGGGGGGCGGGGCTCGGCGGACGGGCAGCTGGGGTAGCCAATGGGATGGGGGGTGTAAGGGGCCGGGCCCCTGGGGAGGGGTGGGCGGGCGGGCTGGAGCGGCGGGGCGCCTGGCCAATGGAGTGGGGCCGTGGTGCGACGGCGCTGCAAATGGAAGGGAGAGGATGGGCACCCAATGGGCTGCGAGAGGGGGGCGGGCCCCGGCTCTGACGGGCAGGCCGCTGGCTCAGTAGGGAGACAAGAAGCGGGCGGTGCCCTGAGCGATGCTGCCTGTGGCCAATGGCAGTGAGGAGCCGCTCGGAGGGCGGTGCCATTCAGCCAATGGCAGGAGAGGGAAGGCGGGTTGGCTTGACGGACGCGGCCTCCAGCCAATCGGCATTTAAGTTGTCCGCAGGCGCGCATGCCTCGGTCGCCAATACGCGAGCCCCGCGGGCGGAACCAAGCTTTGAATGGCTGCCCCGTCCCCCAATAGGCACTCTCGTGGGGGGCGGCCTCCTGCTCCCGACTCGCCCCCTGCTCAGCCAATGGCGAGTGCGAGCGGCCGCGATCTCCCGCGAGCGACGGCGGCGCTGACCAACGGGAAGGCGCGCGGCGGGGAGTGACGGGCGGCAGGGCCAATACCGCGGCGCCTGGGGGCGGGCGCGAGCGGCCGGCGGCGCAGGGCGGGGGGCGCGAGCCAAGCAGGAAGTGGCTGAAGAGAAGCGGCCGCCGCCGAGGGGCTGGGCGGGAGCCGGGCCCCGCCGCCGCAGGTAGGCCCGGGCGGGGCGGGGCGGGGCCGGGTGGGGGCCCGGGGCTGCAGCGCGCGGTGGGGGAGGGGGCCGCGGCGGTGCCCCCAGGGCGGGGGGGGGGCCGGGGCCGCTGCCTCCCCCCATCCCCCCCCCTCGGGGCTCCTGGGCCGTTACCGCCCGGGGCCCGGCGCTCGGTGCCCGCGGGGGCTGGGGGGTGGCGGCGGGCGGCGGCGGCTCCCCGGCATCCTCCCGGCCCCCCGCGGCCCCGCCGGCTCCGGGGACGGGCCCCGCTCGTACCCGCCCTCCCCGCGAGCTTCCCGGGGAGCGGCGGAACGGTCCCGGCCCGCCCCCTGCGGCCCGCGGGGATGCGGTGGGGCCTGGCTCCGCAGGTGGCTCTGGCCCGCACCTGCCGGGGTCGAGCGCGCCCTCCTCCCCGCCGGGTCTCTCCGCGAGGGGCCGCGGTTCCGGCCCCGGGGTCCCAGCGGGGCCGCTCCTCGCGTCCCCCTGGGGCCCGGGCTCGTCCTCCCCCCCCGGGGGCCTCGCGGTTCGCGGAGGTCTCGTCCCGCCCCGTCCCTCCCCCGGCCGCCGGGGGCTCGGGGCCGTCCTCCTGCCTCGTCCCTAGGGGGGTGCGGGGAGAAGCACCTGCGCCCTCCCGGAGCGGGGCTGGGTGGCGGCTGGGGGGCACAAAGGGCTGCGGCACGAGGAGGCCCGGTGGTGGCCCTTTGTGATGGGGCCTGGCTCCCGGGACGAGCGCCTTGGCTTCTCAGAGAGAAGTGGCCCCGTGGAAACGAGAGGCTCTGCGCATCCCCTCTGCTTCCCCTTGCTGCCGCTGCCCCGGGAACGGGCCCTGGGGCTCTCTGAGCACGGCCTCGCGCTGCTGGATCGGGTCGGCTTTGGGCAGGGGGACCCCCGACCCCCGAAGCGGTGGGGGAAGAGAATACAGGAGGCGCTCGGAGCATCTCGCTGGGGCCTTTGCAGTGCAGCGTGTGCTGGGGGCTGAAGGAGCGCCTGGTGCCAGCTGTATGGGGCCGGGCGGGGGGAGGTGGGAAGCTCTCGAGGGCCTGGTGCAGTTCCAGGAGCGCAGAACTGGAGGCAGGCTGGGAGAAGGCTCGCAGCTAGGCAGGCACCATCCTGGTTCCCCTCTGACCTCCAGGGCTGGGAACTGGGAGTGCTGGAGCCCACCGGGACCACCGGGAGGTTCTCGCTGACGTTCCTGTGCTTGGGAGGTGCCCGTGGGGAGCGCGCGGTGCCTGCTGCGGGCCTGGGCTGGGCAGGGGCATCTCGGTGGGGCCGTCATGTCTCGGTGGGGCTGCTGTTTGTGGCTCCTGGCCACTTCCTGACGGGCCTCCTGGGTTTTGTGTGCGAGCGGGAGCGTGGTTTGGTAGCGAGAGCGCGTCGTTTTGTTTCCAACCCCCTTTCTTTATCTTCTCTCTTTTCGCGGTCTCTGCCCCTGAAAAGTCCCCGATTTCCCTGGCACTCTCTGTGTGGAATTGGGTAACGGGCGGCCCGGGGGGGGCCGCGGTTATCGTCCCGTCGGGAATTCAATTCCAAGAGACCTCCCCGATGGGTTAGCAGAGAAAGCCGGCTGGCCCTGGTACGTTAAGCAGCGTGTTCGGAAGGGCGGCTTGTTTGTGGAAGCAGCTGCCTCCTGCGGCGTATTTTTAGCACGTCTGAGGAGGAAAATAAGGGCCCGTGCTCGCGCTGCGCCCCACGTGTGGCTGCGCTGGCGGAGGCAGGGGCGGGAGGCCTGGCACTGCTGCGACGTCAAGTTTCCTACCGGGAGCTTTCCCAGCCGGGCTGTGAGGAGCGGCAGCAGGCCCGGCGAGCTCTGCCGGTGCTGTTCCACTGGTGCCGTTCCTCCGGTGCTCGTGCTGCAGCCCGCTGCGTGAGGAGGGGGCCCGGCTGCCCGCAGGCAGCGCTGGAAGCCAGCGGGGCCTCGCAAAAGTACCGGGGCTGAGCCACTCCTGGGAGCGGGTGGGAAGCTGCGGCAAGGGGCCGGCAAATCCTCCCGGTGCTGCGTGGGGCTCACCGGGCTGTGGGGGACTGGTCTGTGGGGGGTTTATTCTGGATTGGGTTCTCCTGGTCACGTAATCCCCGCTTCTGCCAGTGTGGGATTGCCTCCCGCAGCGTGTTCTGTAGATTTATTAGTCCCATACAGCACCTAAGCACCTGGGGCCTACAAAAACAAGTACAGTAACAAGGGAGCGCAGCTCTGGTGTGGGGCCACCGTGGTGTGTGACAGCAGCGAGGGAACTTCGCGTTCCTCGCTTTTGGCATCCGACGCGGCGGCTTTTCTATTTATACCGCTACAATAAACGGGGCGTCCTGCCCGAGCTTGGAAGCTGCGCATTGTAAAAGCCGGCAGGGTGAAACAGCGCAAAAGGGGGATGGAGATAACCGGGTTTGTCTGCTGAAAACCTCTCGACAGCTCGCCCGGCACCTGGACGGCTGAGCTGCGAGCCCGTCGCACGCTGCCGCTGCCATCGCGATGTCGGAGGGAGGGAGGCCTGTGGAGAGCCGAGCCCAGGCCGGGGAGCAGCGCGGGGTTGTGACGCTGCGAGCCGGCCGTTCCTCGAGCTCTGGAGGATGGCGGCGGCGTGGGGAGAGGCTCGTGGTGCTGCGCAGGGCACTTCTGCGGCGAGCTCCGGCAGCTGTTTCCTTCCCTGCCCTGAGCTTGCCCTGTTTGTTCCCGGGGGTTTGGCACCGCTGCTCTCGGCCACCTGAACGCCACCACTCCCATGGGCTGACGTCCCCGTGTGTACCCATGCGTCCCCATCGCCATGCAGCTGTCAGCGCTGAGCCATGGGGAGCCGCTCCTGCCCTCTGCGTGCCCGTCACCACCTGGACGCGGCCCTGGGAGAGGGCAGCGTTCGGCCGAACGCGCATGGGGACGTCATGGTCGTTCTTCCGTGAGCCGTGTGCCCGGAACCGCAGGAGCCCTCGGCCACGAGCAGCGGTGCGGGACCCGCTCCCACCGGTGCGGGTGGGCCCTGCCGCCCCTCCCCACATGGACACCGGGGCCGCTTGGAGCCAGCCGCTGCCACAGCAACGCCTGCCCGCGTTTAAAACATTCATATTTCAGGCCGGCCAAATTGTCGGCGTTTCTGGATCTCGTCCATTGCTTGTTTGTTTTGATATTTCCAGAAGTTAGCAGATGGTGGAGCCTTAATTCTGTTAAACGTATGGGAATTTAATCCCCGCAGCCTCCGGCGGGACGTGTGTCATTGCCACGCGTGGCAGCTGTGCTCTGCGGGACCCCTGCGCGGCCTCTGTGCTGGATTTGCCCCGGATTGCGGGGGCAGGACCGAGAGCCCAGTCCTCGGCACAACCGAGAGCCCTGCTCAGCTCCCTGACACGACGCCTTTGCCGCTGGAACTTGCGGCAGTTTAGGAGCGGGCTGGGAACACCCGGGCAGGGGGATCAGCATGTGCTGGGGAGCGGTGCCCTCCTGCCCCCCACCCTTTCACAGCTGGGTTTTGATTCACCCCTTGCGAATTTCCCCCTTCCCTGTGCTCGAAGCCGGCCCATCGCGCTCGAAGCCGGCTCATGGCGCTCATCTCTTCTGTCCAGAGCTCTCTGATGTGCTTGAGGCCGGGGGCTGGGGGCCGGGGGCTGCCCCTCCCTCATCTGGTGTGTTGCTGGGAATACACGAAGCGCCCTGCCTGCGCAGGGCTGCAAATGCGAGCTGCTCCAGCCCATCCTCCACCGAATAACTCGGCCTCCTCGCTTAAAGCCTCCCTGAAACCTGAGGCAGCGGGCAGGCCGGCAGCTGAGGATGCTGCATCGCTGGAAATCCTGCTCGCGGCCAGTGGGAGTTGCCTGGCTAAGAGGCTTTGGCCCGCCGCTGCCGCCGCCCTCCCTGCTGCGTCCCGCTGGTGCCTTGCAGCCGCTCTTCCCCGCGGGGAGCCCGAAATGGCCGATGGCTCGGTGGCAGAAAATGGATTTGCATCCTTCCGAAATTCTGTAGCGCTTCAAGCGGGGACGATCGGTGCACGGGAGACAACAGGCAGGGTTTAAAAAGGAGAGGAGAACCCCGCTGCTCCGTGCAGCTCCCGGTGGGTGCAGTGGGAACGCAGGCGCCCGTCCGCGTGGTGCTCCAGGCCCTTTAGCCCAGATCAGCTCCTGGCTGATCTCTATAAATACACGCGCTGCCTGACCGAAGCGAGCCCTGTGAACGCAAAGCCCATGTGGCTTTTTGCAGCCGCCGGACTGCAGCGTGACCGCCCTGCTCTTTGCTCCCCATGCCCCCGCTTTTGGCCCCAGCTGAGTGCCGCGTGCCAGCAGGGCTGCCTGGGCCGGGCCGGGCCGTGCCGCAGCGCTCGCCGAGCTCCGGGCTGGGAGTGGCCGGGGCTGAACCACGCCGAGGGTCCTGGCGCTGCCCGCAGCCCTGGGGGGCTCTCCTGGGCGGGGGTGGGTGGGGTGTGGGGGGGAAGCGGGGGCTCCCTGGGCACGGCGGTGCCCCTCCGTGGCCTCTCTGGGTTAAATTAATAATTAAACCCTCGGAGTGCCTTAAAGCGACCGTTGTCAGGAGCCGCCGGCAGCATGGAGCTGCCTCTGGCGTCGCCTGGGCTTCGCTGGGACGGGCCCTGGAGCTGCGAGGAGCTGCCTCCATTCGGGTCCGTGCCGGGGCTGGCAGCGGGATAGGCTGGTGGGGCTCGGAGGGCCGTGGCAGCTCAGGGGGGACAGGGCCCCGCGGCTCGGAACCCCACAGCTCGGGGAGGACAGGATGGAGGAGAGGACCTCGGAGCAGCCCCCTGGGCAGGAGTGGCCGCGTGTGTTGGCGAGGGCAGAAGGGCGGCAGGCTGGAAGCGAAGCACTGGTGTGCCAGGAGCGGGCAACGGCTGCCCCCGCTCCGCCCGTGCCCCCGCCTTGCGTTCAGAGGCCTTGGCTCCCTCCTGGCTGCTTCCCTCGGTGCTGCTGCTGCCAGGCCCTGGCTTCCCACCTCGCTCTGCCAAACCTGCCGGGCCCACGTCCCTGGCCGTGTGATGGGCACGTCCCCGTGCCACAGCTCAAACACGGGACTGTCTCATCCACGTCTCTCTTCCTTTCCTTCGGGTCCTGGGGCCAGCCCCTGCGTTCCCCCCGCCGCCCCTTGCTCTGAAGCTGTTCTGGGGGTGACCCTGGGCTGCCCCGGGAGGGGCGAGCACCCGTTTGGGCAGCCTGAAGCCAACGTCTCTGCCCCGTGCTCCCGGGAAATGGAGCAGAGCTGGGCGTGGGCAGCGGGGACAGGACGACGCTGTTGGCGGACAGACGGCCGAACATGGGACGGGGCAGAGGGGGGCAGTGCAGGGATTCTGCCCCCGCTTCCCTGCCTGCAGATCTGGGTCCAGCCAGGCTGAGCGGACGCAGCTGCTGCTGCTCCGGGTGCTGCTGCTCCAGGTGCTGCAACCCCGCCTCGGCCAAAAGCTGCCTGGAAGCGGCCAGGCCTCTCCGGACTCTCCCAACGTTTTCCTGCTGGCTGTACGCGGAGAGGGCCCCGCCGCGAGCCCACCTCCCCTGCTCGCTGGCAGCAGTCGGGTGCTGAGTTTTGGGGCCACAGCGCGGGGGTGGCCGGGGGCCGCGGCAGTGGGGAGGCTGCCCCTCGAGGTGCCTCTGGCCGCTCCAGCTCACCCTGCCGCCACTGCACCTGCTGTAGCCCTCCGGAGTGCTGGGGGCTGAGGATTGCGGTGCTGGGCCCGGTTTTTGTTTATTTTCTCTCTGTTTTTTTCCCCCTGGCCCTTCCCCTCCCGCTGCAGCCCCGTCCCTGCTGAGCCCTGGCCTGGTGATGTCATGCTGGGAGCGGGAGTGTCGCCTACCAGCCTCCTTCCCCGGCCTCCCCTGCGCACCCTCTCCTCCGTGTGAAACCCGAGCAACCCCAGTCCCTCCTCCTTCCTCTTCTCCTCCTCTCCCTCCATCGGGAGCCTGCCCTAAGGTCGGTACCGGCACAGCGGCCGCCTCCAGCAGGGGCTGCGTCTGCAAAGTGCTGCCCAAAGGCTGCTGGAGGGGCAAATTCCCCGGAGGTGGGGAGGCAGAAGGAGAGCGCGCTCATGTCGGGGGGGTGGAGGGCTGCGGGACGAAGAGGGCTGCGTGGGTTTGTGCCGCGGATGCTGTCGGAGCTGGGTGCCAGCCGGGAGCGAGGGGCAGTGGAGGAGAGGCCCTTGCCGAGGAGTGGGACGGGCGGGGACACGGCGGGCACGGAGAAATCCCGTTTGGAAATCCCATCAGCCTTGGGTCGCGGCACCTGCTCTGCCCCTCACTGCTTCGCTGCCCTCGCTGCTTGTCCTGTGCCTGCTTCCTTCATCCTCCCGCGGGGGCACGTTTTGTTCCCCGGGGGAGGAGGAAGGGGGCCGTGGGAGATTGCGTCCCGTGTCCCTGGCTGCACAGCTCTAAGGCTTGTGGCGTGCAGGAGGCGTTCTCGGTGTTAACCTCTGTTTCTTTCCTGATCTGTGACCTCTTCCCAAGCCTGGCCGAGTCCCTTCTGGCTTTTACATTAGCAAAACTAATTAAGGTTCCGGAAAGCAGCGAGGGCAGCTACCGAAGGTGGAAGGTGGGGAACCGCTCGGGCACCACGCTGCGTGCCGGGGGTCTGCCGGGCGCTGCCGGCCACGGGTGCAGCCCCAGCGGGTACGGGACCTTGTTGGGGTGGGAGCCCCCGGGAAGGAGCGGGGCCGTGCCTGAGCTGGGACCAGCCCGCACCGCCCTGCGCCTCGGTCTCCTCCTGTGTAGCAGGGAGGAGGGGCAAAACCCCAACTTTGTTAGGAGTGCGATCTTGTTAGGATGGTACCTGCACGCCAGGCCTCGCGAGAGAGGGAAATGTTTGGAGAGGGGGAGGAAAACCAAGTCCTGGCCGTGACTCCTGCAGGCTGTGCGGTTCCTGCCAGGCAGCTCGATCCGCGCTTCCCGAGCAAGCTGTCCTTCTGGGGGACTCGCTTCTAGCTGCCTGCCAGTCCAATAATCTCTCTTAAAATCCTTTTGTCTCTGAAATCTAGTTTACTCTTTGGCCTTAGCTCGCTTTGGGCAGTAAAATTACACAGATCTGTGTCACTCGGAAAGTAGCGGCTTGGTTTCACCTCGTCTTCGTGCGCCAACTTCATGCCGAGGCGCTGGGGGACCGCTCGCTGTCTGGCCGCTCTCGGGAAGGTTTTCGTGTCGGGGCGCCCTCCTCCCCAGGGAGATGGAGGCTGAGCGCTGGGAGCAGGGCACCGCGTGTGCTGCAGGCAGAAACCCACAGCATCTCCGTGCCCCCCCCGCTCAAAGCCCCCGCTGCTTGCACCAACGCGGGCAAAGCTCGTCAGAGCTCCCCTTCCAGCCCCAAGCACGCGTGCGCCCTCCTTTCACCTGCAGTGCCTTGCACCCACGGCATGCGGGCAGCGTTGTGCCCCCTGCTTCGGTGGCTGGGGCAGGGGGGCCGCGAGGGGCTGCTGCACCCGGGGCCGCTGCTGCGGATCCCCCTCCCCTTGGTGCTGGGAGCACAGCGCCGGGGGAAGGGGAAGGGGCCGGGGCTGCCTGCTGCTAGAATAACCCCGAGCAGGGCTGCTGGGGGCTTTGCCGCCCCCTCCCCGCCTGGTACGGGGCTGTGGATGGAGGCACTGTAACAGAGAAGCCACCTGAGGTGCTGCCAGCTTGCTGCTCTCAGGATTCTCCCCGTGATGCTGGCACTTGTTCGGCTCGCGGGGAGCGGCCTTTGTCCCCGCACAAAGGCCGGGCCTTCTGAGTGGGGGAGCGGTTCCAAAACGGCTCCGGCAGCCCCGGGAGGGCCGCGGAGGCCGAGTCGTGGCTGGCTCCTGGCCGCCAGGTGAGCCTGCTGCTGCTCCCTTCACGACGAGCCCGGTGGTGATGCATTTTCTCCGGGGCTCTCCCGGTGCCTGTGGCCCGCAGGAGGCCAGCAGTCGAGGCCTGGGGAGCGGTGGCACGGGGACAGGCTTTGTCAAAGGTTTCCTCTGTGCCTCGGAAGCTAATCCTGCCGTCACGTGGTGCCGCAGCTCAGCGCTCCCGCTGGCCTCGGACGCAGGCAGGCAGGGCCAGGGCCCCGCGTGCGTGTACGGGGGCGGCGCGGGGGGGGGCTCCGCGCGGCTGCGCTCGGCAGGCGGGCGTCGGAGGGTGCCGGCGGTCCGTCCGTGGGTCCCGGAGACAGCTGGCTGATGGGGAGCGAAGCCCTGGCGAGGGTCAGGGAGGGAAACAGGAAAAACAGCCTGTAAAAATTGCGAGCCCTTGGCACGGTCCTGGCCTTCGGGCTTTTGTCTGGGCCCTTCGGGGCACCCGGCATCGGGGCTGCTCCTGCAGGCAGCCTGGGGGCTCGGGGGCAGCGAGCTTGTGGCAGCCTCGTGGTGAGGACGAGCACGAAGCCCCCGGCGCCCCTGCCTTGCCGAGCCGCCCTTTGGCAAGGCTGCGGGGTCGTGGATAAGGCTTGGGGCCGAAAGCAGATCTCAAAACCCCTGCGAGCGCTGCGGGGGGTGCAGGCGAGGGCAGGATCCTCCAAACGCGGCGTTAGCAGGGGGGGCTGGGGCAGAGGAGAGCAGCGAGCGTCGCCTCTCCGCGAGCTGTGCCTGGTGTTGGCGGGGCGAGGAGGAAGGAGCTCTGCTCCTAAAGGAGCCTTCATTGCTGGAGAGAGCTTTGTTTTTGTTTTTTACTCTTTACATTTTCTCTTGTAGCAGTAGGCTGCTGAATAAGCACATGAGCCCTGAAGCTGCCCGTTGCGTGCCTCTGAGTGTTACCGTGGCAGCTGCCAGCCTCTCCAGCTCCTGCGGGCTTTTGCTGCTCGTCCTCAGCCAGCCCGCCTGGCCCAGGACCCGCGTGGCAGGAGGGCCTGGGCTGGGCCGGTGGGCACCGGATAAGGCGAGCTCGGCGTCAGCATGTTGGGGCCCTGCTTGGGCCTTGCTCTGGTGGGGCCGACCCGACGGTGGGAAATGCTTGTCCGTGTCTGTGCCAGCCCCTGAGCCCTGAGCGGCCGCGAGGCTGCTGGTGCACGGGAGCTGCGGCCCTGACTGCGGAACGGCGAGGATCTGCTCTGGGTTCCTGACCTCCTCCCGCGTACGCCATTAGGAGAGGTGTTCGCAGGCACAGCTGGGGGGAATTTTGGGCCCTGCATGCTGGCGCGAGGCCCCAGGTCCTGCGGTGCCGGACCGGAGAGCCCTGCACAGGGCCAAAGCTGCACCCGCAGGCCCGCGGGGCCTCTCCGAGAGCTGCGCCTCGCAGCACGGCGTCACCAGCCTGGCTTCCTCTTCCTGCCGGAGAGCGGCCGAGACGCGGCCCCACCACGGCGAGGCCGGAGCCGCTCACTGCCTGGGTGCCCGTGCTGCCCTTGGTAAGCGTGGAGCCGGCCTGGCCCCCGCTTCGTGTACCGTGGGGTGCTGAGCACCGCGTACGTGGCCAGGCCAGAGCACATCTGCCCGGCAAGCACCGTGCCTGCCGGGCTGCCAGCCTGCGCCGGGCAGGAGGGTTCGGTGAGCGGGATAACCAGAAACCTGCTGCCTGAAAGCGAAAGGCCGAGGGCAGCGCCGTGCCCTGCTTCTGCTCCCTGGGCTGGGTTTTCGCTGCACACGTAGCGGCCGGGGGCTGCCCTGTCACCGGGGCCTCCCCTGTCACCGGGGCCTCCTGTGCCCCCGCTGGGAGCAGGGCCGGGTTTTGCACAGCGCGGGGGATTTCATCGCGGAGCCCCGTGTAAGCGGCAGGGAGGTGCTCCTTGGTGCGCCTCAGGAGTTGAGGGGTCAGGGCTGGGGGAGGCGGCGGGGATGGGGCAGAAGGGGGGATTCAAGGGGGATTCAAGGGTTTCACACCCGGGGCCTGCCTGGCTTCCTCCTCCTGCCGGGGCTTCGGGTCTCCTGGCGGCTCCGGTGCCGACTTGCCTCCTTGCTGGTCGCGTGGCTCGGCAGCAGTGTGGTGGCTGCCGGTGGGGAGCGCGGTGGGGCCGTCGGTGCGTGTTCACCAGGGCTAGCATCTCGGTGAAGGGGTTCTCAGAGAGGGACAGGATGGGTTGTCTGCAGTGAGCCTGTGCCCCGTGCGCTTTGATGTGTCTGTGGTAGCAGCCAGGGCAATGAGCGGCGGCTTCGTGCCGGGGAGGCTGCTGTGCTCTAATTTCAGACCAGGGCTGGGGTGCGCGGGGCAGGCTGGCAGACGGGTTCTGCAGCCTCATCCTGCTTGAGGTCAGAGATTTCTGCATCTTTTCCCACCATCGCTTTGGATCTTTGCCCCTTTCTCTCTGCCGTGCCTCGGTTTCCCGAGCCATGGAACCGGGCGGCCAGGACCACCCCTGCCAGCGATGGCTGCAGCGGTGCCCTGGCGGCTCCGATCGCCGCTCCCCCAGGGGGCAGGTGCCTGCTGTGTTATCCCTGTCCCTGGCCAGGCTGGACGGTTAAAAATACCCCTCCCTTCCACCAGTGCCTTTGAAAAATAGTTCTTTTGCCTAAGAAAACAGTTGTGTTTAGAGCTACCAGAATAACTCCCCGTGTCAGCACGGCAGGGGTGGAGACGGAGCCGGTCTCTGCCCGCCTCTGTCATCTCCTTTTTGCTAGGAGCTACCAGCAGGAGAGCAGGGAGGGGGCTGAACGGGGGGATGGGGGCTTGGGGTTCTGAAGAACGACACTTGTGGGGCAGGGACCTTCCCTGGAAGGAAGCTAAACAAGTATGATCAGTGAATTGATTTAATTAACTGATGAAATTAACAGCAATGTATTTAAAAACAATTTGTGAGCCCAGAGAAGTCAGGGGCTTAAGGTTTGTTCTCTGCTCTCCCTGCCGGAGCCCCTGATGGCAACGACCCTGCTGCTCTCAGCGGTCCCGGCACTGCAAGGAGCCGGGGTCGAGCCTCAAGGAGCTGCCATCGTCCCCAGGCTCGGCACAGCTCGGAGCCGCCGCCGCTGTGAGGATGGAGCTGTTCCCCCGCGCGTTGGCTGGAGGAGGATTCCCCTCCTCTTTTCTTTTGGGGAACCTGTTCCAGTGCAACAGCCTGCCTCTCTCCGCTTTGCTGTGAATATTTGTATCCTGCTGACTGGTGATTAGAGAAGTCACTTGAAAACCGCCTGTCCTTGTGGTCGTCATGCCGCTCTCAGCAGAGATCCTGTGCTGCAGAACCAGATGGCAGCGCTGGGACAGGAGCGTGGTGTTCGCTCCTTCCCCTGCTGCAGGACTCTGAAGCCTGGGGCTTCTCCTTCTGGTCCTCTCTCTGAGGCTTCTCCCCGAGGTTGTGGCTGAAGTCCTGCACAGAAAGTCGGTTTCCTCGCTGAACCGCGCGGGGGCTGCACAACGTGGGGTGCAGTTGGTGAAATCCTGCAGAAATGAGCCAGCTTCACCAAAGCCGTTGCTGGGGAGAGATGTTGGGGGTCAGAGACCAGCGGCCCCTGGCCAGGGGTGGGACAAGGGGCAGTCAAGGCAGCAGGCAGCAAGGGCTGATTTTGCTGTCTCAGGTCAAGGTTATCTGCTCTTCTGTAGTGCTGTCTCCCCTGCATCATGTTTGATCCCATCCCAAAGGGGAGTAGGAGGTTTGGTTAAAAGTGACGTGACTGTGGACAGAGAACGAAGCACCATCTTATGCTCTTGGAGACCTCATCCCCGTGTGTTTCACTCCGCCAAAACAAGCTTCCTACTGCGAACAAAGTCCCCGTTGCTGTGGGGCTGGCGAGGCCAGTGCTGCAGCGTCCTGGGCTGGCCCGCCCCGCTCTCAGGAGCTGCTTCTGGCCAGCCCCTGGTGCCTGGGGTGGTGCTGCTGTGGCCCCCAGGGCTCGTGTGGCCAACGGAGGGTTGCTGGCCTGCGGTTTGGAGCCTGTTGGAGGTGCTGGTCTCTCCTGGCTGTTCTGCTGCGAGGTTGTTTCTGCTTCAGATACGAGCCCAGGAGAGCTGCGGTCGCTGTCGCGTGCTCTGGGGAGACCCAGGCTGGGCTCCCCCGAGGCCAGATGCTAACAGGAGCGCAACGGGCACCAGCTCTGCGTATTCCTTCCGTCTGCCTCCGGTCTGGGAAAGGAGGAACGCTGCAGGATGGAGGGGTTTGCAGCGGGAGCATTTGGCCGTCGTGGACACGGCAGGGTCTCTGAAGAGGAGATCGCCATGGAGGCTGAACCGCTCCTGCGAGGATGCGAGCCTGCTCCTTCCCCCGAGCAGCGCAGGTGCGAGCATGCGAGGAGCGCTCTCCTGGCCTGTGGCACCGCGCTCGCTCCTGGGGACGCGGCGCTGCCAGGCTGCAGCCATCAGCAGAAGCCTCGCTGCGGGGAGCTGGAGCGTTGCCTTCTGCTCGGTGTCACAGCCCGGGCAAGGCGAGGGGAAGCACTGAGCCGCCTGTACCGGGGGCAAGGTGTTGTGGTCTCCAGGGCAGGAGGCTCAGACGGGTTCATGTCTGAGATGAGGCGCTCCGGAAAGCTGCAGTTCGTGTTCATCCCTGGTTAGATGCGAGAGATCATCAGGAAAGCAGCTTCATTAGCGCTGCCGTCCGTCTGGCGAGAGCCAAGGTGCTGCGGATCCATCCACGCGTGCGTCCCGCTTCTCAGCAGTGAGCGGGCAGGGCGGAGGTGGCTCTGGAAGGGACGTGCGTTTGTGTCCCTGCGGCACCTCCCGTGGCAGCTGCGTGTTCGTAGCGTGGTGTCCAGCCGTGGGGACCCGGAGCTGCTCACCTCCGCAGCAGCCCATAGGACGAGGTGATGGATGACACGATCCGAAGATCTGACAGCTGAAGGTGCCTCTGGTGTGCCACCAGCTGGGAGGGTGCCGTGGCTGATCTGAGACAAACGCGGCGGGTGTTTCGCCTGTCAGTGCTCCGGCAGGTTTTGGAACAGAGACGCTTTTGGCACGAAGCGTGGCACGGTCGAGGGCTTCCAGCACCAGGCTGCAGGGGCTGGTGGCCCCGCGCGCCTCCAGGAGCAGGGCACACAGGCTGCGCTTATTCTCTGGGGCTGCTGGGCTTGGGCTGAGCCCAGCTTCCCGGGACAGGATCCCTCCCCAAAAAGATCCCCCTGCAAAAGGCCGATTTATTCGGGAGGCAGTGCACCATCCCCATCCATCTGCGGGGCCCGGCCTGCTGTGGTGCAGGACCCGGCGGGCAGGCAGGAATTGGCAGGGCTGGCTGTGTTTGCTTGTACCTCCTACAGCCTTTGAGACGAAGGCTTTGCTTTTGTTTTTTTTGCTTTGCTAATTGCTGGTTAGGGGTAACCGGCTGCCCCCTGGGGGCAGTGCTGTGGTGCCATCCCCAGGAGCATCCTCAGCCCCCGTCCTCCTGCCCAGCAGCACGGTTATCCCTGTAAGTCAGAGCCCTTCCTGTCTAAGCCACATCCCCGTCTGCAGTTTAATCCTGGGATTTCTTACCCAGCCCCTGGGGGCAGGAGGAACATTATTCCCTTTGTCTCTGCTGCAGCCATGTTTGGAAACCTGTCGCCACGTCGTCTCCTCTCGGCCTCCTCCTCTTCGTCCTCTGCTCCCCAGCCACGTGTTTGAGGCCTCCTGCATGAGCCTCGGCACTGCCTGGCTCCTTCCCCCAGCACAGCCTCCGGAGCGGCCTGCTGGCCTTGTCCTTGCTGCTGTGGGGCCAGGACAGCTCCCAAGGGGCCTCGTCCCCTTCCGCAGCCCCGTGCGGTGATTCACTGCGAGCCACGGATGGCTCTGGCCTCGGGGCGGCCTTGGGGCAGCGCTGCCTTTGCCAGTCGGCCTCCCCGGTGCTCAGACTCTCCCAGGACGCTGGGATCCTTTTGAACTCTGTCCTCAGGGCTGAGGATCAAAAGATGCTAAGCAGACAAAGCAGGAAAGGCAGAGAAGTGCTGTGATTTGCCCCAGGGCTTCAGGGCTGGGGTTCAAAGGGAAGGAGGCACGGGGATTTCGTGGCTGGTGTGGGGTAAGCCAGGAAGAAGCAGGTTCCCATCCTTGTTTGGCAGGGGTTTGTTGCAGAGCAGCGGCTCTCTGCCGCCTGGTGAGCTCGTGGTGCTCGGGAGAGCCCTGCATGAGTGGGGTCACGACACGCGGGCGCGTCGATGGCATCATCTGCGTGCTGGGCTCGTGGTGCTAATGCTCCTCTCCTCCCTCTCTTACAGACTCTGCCGTAGTCCCCACCATGGGTGACATGAAAACTCCAGATTTCGACGACCTTCTGGCAGCTTTTGACATTCCTGACATCGACACGAACGAGGCCATTCACTCCAGCCATGAGGAGGCCGATGCTCACATCAAGCAGGTCCCTGGGGAGCCGGGGCCACCTGACCACGTCCTCCCCCACACGGACATCACCGCGGTCAGTGTGATCGTGAAGAACACCGTCTGCCCCGAGCAGCTCGATGCCCTGGATGGACGCAGTAAAGACGGGCACGCCATCGGGCCCCGCTTGCTGCAGAATGGCTTTGGGGCCACCGAGATGCCCAGGTCCCCCGCCTCCAGGTCCGTGGAAGCTGTGGCATCCTCCAATGGGGAGTGCTGGGTGAAGGAAAAAGGTCCCAAACCCCTGGATATCTTCTCCCACTTTAGTCCTGATCCCAATGAAGACAACGCTGCCAACCTGATCGACAGACCTCGAGAGTGCAAGCCAAAGGAGAAGTCCCTCGCCGTGCCGTCCCTCTCCCCGTCGCCCACCCCATCGCTGGACTGCAAAGAGCCCATGGGAGAGAGCACGGAGAACCTGCCCCCGGCTTTCCCGCAGCCCTTTGAAACCAGCCAGGCAGGGGGTGCGAACGGGTCCCCTCCTACTGTTCCCTGCATCAAAAAGGAGGAGTCTGACTCCGAGGAGGTGGGCCGCGAAGCCAGCCCAAAGGGTTTGGCCGCAGCCTTGGGTGACAGTCCCTTGGAGCACTTGAAGTCGGTCACTGTTCGCTACTCCACAGGTGATTCTCCCATTGCATCGTGGCCCGGTTCCGACCCAAACCTCGAGAGCAGCACCAGCAACCTTCCTGAAGTGAAGCGCTCGCCCACCAGCCCCCGGGAGCCCTTCTTCAAGCCTTCGTCACCCATGGTGCAGAGCCCCAGACTGCCCCCTTCTCCGAAGCAGCTGGATGACATCGCCCTCAAGGAAGAGCAGGAGGCTCTGGAGAAGTCGATGGGAAGTCCACAGAGTATGTCTAGTGCTGAGGAAGAGGAGGAAGAAGATGACAACAACAACGATTCCCCTTCTTCCAATTCCTCGCGGCCGCTGAAAGTGCGGATTAAAACCATCAAAACGTCTTGTGGCAGCATCACCAGGACGGTGACCAGGGTCTCATCAGATTCAGAGCCAGGCTCCACCAAGGGGACAGCTGAGCAGAGCTCCCAGGAGCCCTCTCTTGAGGGTATCAGCTTTTCGGGTTCAGCAGAGAAAGAGGACGGGATCGTGCTGGAGGTGCCCAAGGAGAAGATGGATCTCTCCAGCCCCTTGAAAACCATCGAGGGGCCAAAAATCGTCAGCGTTCAGCTTGGCAATGGCACCAAGATCAAAGGGACCGTCCTGCCGGTCTCCACCATCCAGAACGCCAGCAGTGCCATGCTGATCGCTGCCAGTGTCGCTCAGCAGAAATCCGTGGTGCTGCCGTCCAAGACGGGCAAAGCCGTGGCCAAGAACATCATCAACCTGGTGCCACAGACCCTGCCCAAAGCCGACACGCGGACCAACGTCAGCACCGTGACGCAGACCACCACCATCACCACCACGGCCAACCAGAAGGTCAACGGCACCACGGTCGTGATGGTGCAGCCGCAGAAACCTTCCCCTACCATCGCGGGCACCGTCATTTCCAGGAGCCAGTCCAGCCTCGTGGAAGCCTTTAACAAGATTCTCAACAGTAAAAACCTCTTGCCAACGTACAAACCCAACCTGAATCCCCCAGCCGATGCGAGCCTCACCCTGCCTCCGTTCGGTTACCGCTGCCTGGAGTGTGGGGACTCCTTTGCCCTGGAGAAGAGCCTGGCTCGCCACTACGACCGGCGAAGCATGCGCATCGAGGTAACCTGCAACCACTGCACCAAGCGCCTCGTCTTCTTCAACAAGTGCAGTTTGCTCCTGCACGCCCGGGAGCACAAGGACAAAGGGCTGGTGATGCAATGCTCCCACCTGGTCATGAGGCCCATCGCTTTGGATCAGATGATCGGGCAGCCGGACATCACCCCCCTGGTCTCAGTCACCTCCTTCCCTGCTGGCAAAGTGGCCGGTGTGGCTCAGGACGCCTTGGCCTCGGCCAACGGGGCTCCGGAGCTCCCCATCCTGCCTCTGAGCAGCAGCTTGGAGCAGACCAACTACAGCTGCTTCAGGTGCCTGGAGTGCAAAGAGCAGTGCAAAGACAAGGCCGGGCTGGCCGCGCATTTCCAGCAGACGGTGACCACGGGGACGACCAGCAGCACGGTACGTGGGTGTCAGGGGCCCAAGGCTGCCTCTTGCTGCCGCGTCCTCGCTGGCGTGTGGCTCAGGGGTGGCTCGCGAGAGGGGAGCAGCAGCTGGAGAGACCACCAGGTTGTTGTGGGGCTCCGTGGGGCAGCTCTTGGGGCAAACGTATTTCTTGTGCCCGTGTTCGCCGGCCTGCCTTGCCGATGCCTGCTTTGCAGAGCTGGCATCAAGCAGGAGGAGGAAGCAGAGGAGTGGCAGCCCCCAGCGCTGGCTGTGGAGGCGCTTTGTGGGAGGGCAGCAGCGGGCTGCATGTCACAGCCTGCTGAAACGGGCCCTGGACAGCACCGGGCAGCGGGGCAGGGCTCTCCAGATGCCATCTGAGCAGCTCTGCCCCTGTGTGCCTGCTGTGAAAAACCACGCAGGAAGGAAAACTTGAGAGCCAGGATCCAGGCCCTGCCCGGGATCGGAGGGGTCGTTGGCAGGTGGGCGCGGGGAGGAGAGCAGTGCCCTGCCTGCCGGGCAGCCCCTGCGCAGCCATGTTACAGCCGTGGCCGCTGCTTCCTCTTTCCGTTGGCTTGAAGCACAAATGGAGTCTGGAGAAAGCAGGGTGTGTGTTTTTTCTCCTGCTTCGAGACCTAACCTTGAGATGTGCGCTTCCTGTTGTTGCCAAGACATCCTGGTTGGGGCAGGCGGCACCCATAAACGTAGGACTAATGCTGCTGGGAGGTGACCTCCGAAAGGCAAGCAGAGAGCACAGGCCCCTGAAGGAGCCCTGCTGTCCCACCTGGGCACGACAGCACCCCGGCCCTCCTCACCTCCCCTGCTGTCCGCCAGCTTCCTTTGCACAGGAGGAATTTGCTGTTTCCTGGTGCCTCTGTTTACTTTGAAGCGCTGCTGCTGCGGCCGGGATGCTGTTCGAACGCAGCGCTGCTGTGCTGGAGCTCTGCTTTCTGTTTGAAAGTCACCAAGGCTCACGTGCTTGCGTGCCTGTTTCACTGCCAGACCTTTATGTCCCGTCTGCAGACAGCTGGGGTGCCGTGGAGCGTTTCTGGGGCACGGGAAGCATCCTCTTAACAGGGAGGATTCCCTATTCCCATCCCCTCCTGACCCTGCTGTGTGCGGGCTGCGGCGATGCCAGGACATCCTCTGGATCTCTGGGGCTGCGCCAGAAGCAGTGAGAGGGCACAAAGATCCCTGCTGGGGGCAGTGGGGCTGGGGGACGTTGTCCCTGCCTCCCCGTGGGTGCCAGCTGCCCAGGAATGCCAGCAGAATGACACTGGCAGCTCCGAGCACCCAGCTGTGGCGCTGCTTTAGCTCAGAAATTTGTCGTGAAGTTGCTGACAGGGCACAACTCTGGTAAAGCCTCCACCTAGCCAAGGCAGCGCTGTCCCCAGACCCAGGGGCAGACCCTCCCCAGGCCAGCCCTGCCTGCAGCCAGCCTCTTCTCATCCTTCTTTATCACAGCCCGGGGCAGGAGAGGCGGCAGGGGCTGGCACTGGGTGGTGGCTGCCTGCGGCAGCCAGCTCAGCCCGCACTTGTGCAGTCCCTGTTCTGGTTTCTGGGCACCTTCTAAGCACAGGGCAGCTCTCAGGGAGTGGTGGGGTGCATGCTTTGGCTCCTTGCAGGCGGCTTCTCCCTTCCAGCAGCCTCCTCAGCGGTTCCTGTGCCATCCTTGCCCCTCCTAGCAGTGCAGACCCTGCTCAGACCCGAAGGCGGCCGCAGGATCGGGGCCCGGCCTTTCCCATATCCCTCCCTCCAGGCGCAGCACTTGCGTGGGCAAGGCTCCTGCTGGCTCAGCCTTTGTCCTTGGCTATAAAAACCCTGCCATGTTTATGGACCTGCTCCTTCCCTTCCTCTTCCCGCCTTTGCTCTGGTTATCACGTCTTTCAGGGCAGCTCCTTCCACTGGAGGCTCCGTCCTGTTTCCTTGAGTCCTTGCCAGCCTCCCCCTCAACATCCTCGTGGCTGTGCCCTAGCGCAGAGGTGGAGGTGGCTGTGAAATGGGTTTGGAAGCTGGTTTGAATGAGCCCCCGCTCCCTCCTTGCAAAGTGGCTGGTGCAAGGCTAACCTCAGCACACGGTGCATCTGGGATCCATCTGCGATGAGAAGCCTGGAAAAGGCATCTTGTCTGCATGGGAAACACGCTCAGCAGCTACCCAGCAAGCTGCCACAAGCAGATTATCTCCTACAAAGTGCCCTGCATGCGAGCTGTCTGTTCCTGACGCTTTCTTTCCCCCAGCAGCACAAAGAAAGGGCTGAGAAGTCCCCTGCCCGTCAGGCTGAATCTCTCTGCCCTTCTCCCCGTAGGTTTGCACAACGTGCCCCATGATCATGTCCAACCGCTGCAGCTTCAACGCCCACCAGCGGATGCACAAAAACCGGCCTCCCCACGTCTGCCCCGAGTGCGGGGGGAATTTCCTCCTCGCCAACTTCGAGACCCACCTGAAGGAGGCCTGCCTGCACTTCTCCCGGAGGGTGGGCTACAGGTAGGGCTCTGCCTCTGCTGAGGTTTCTGTGGGGGCCCAGGGGACCAGGAGGTGCCCAGGGCAGGCGGGGGCCCCGGTCTCAGGCAGGTTTCTGTTTAGCAGGTTGGGCAGAAATCCACGTTCCTCCTCCCCGCTGGTGCTGGATGCGGAGCTGAGGGTGAAATTCTCGCTTCACTCCCTTCTTTGGCTCTCCCTCCTCTATCCCCAGGGGAATTTTCCTCCTGGCCACTGCTCCGACCTCAGTCAGAGCTGGCAGCATCAGACCCCCACGGGCTCTTCCAGCTCTTCCTGATGAGCCACCAGCAAGGGGCAGGGCTGGTTGCTCCAAGCTGGAGTCCCCCTGGAACTGCTGGGGTCCCGGCGTCTCTTGGGGCTTGGGGGCTCCTACCAAGTCCTGCAGGCAGGCAGGAAGGAGCAAGCTGCCCCTGCAGCAGTCGTGGGCTCTTGTGCTCTGCTCCTTGCTGCTCATGTTTGGACCTTGGCGCGCACTGCTTTCAGTGAGATGGCTGAATCCTGCGTCAGCCGTCCCCTGCCTCACGCTCTGCTCTGCTCTGCAGATGTCCCAGCTGCGCTGTGGTGTTCGGCGGGGTCAACTCCATCAAGTCCCACATCCAGACGTCCCACTGCGAGGTGTTTCACAAGTGCCCCATCTGTCCCATGGCATTCAAGTCAGCCCCCAGCGCCCACGCGCACGTTTACACGCAGCACCCTGGCTTCAGCAACCAGCAGTCCAAGTAAGTGTTCCCTTCAAGCTGGCACCCTGGCTGATCCTGCTGGGAGAACCAGGAGCACTCCTGGTGGGGGGGGCGCTGGGGGAAGTGCTCAGCACCAGTGCGGAGGGCTGGGTCCCCCTCCCTTTTATTTTCCCATCGCTTGGTGTGGGCCAGACTGCTCCCGGGGCTGCTCTCAACCCTCCTGGGCTTCCTCCACGTTTCTCTTGACCCAGACCTGGGCTGTGCTGACAGTGGCCTTTTCCTCCGACAGAATGATTTACAAGTGTGCAATGTGCGACACGGTCTTCACCCACAAGCCCCTGCTCTCCTCCCACTTCGACCAGCATCTGCTCAACCAGCGGGTCAGCGTCTTCAAGTGTCCGGACTGCCCGCTGCTCTTTGCCCAGAAACGCACCATGCTGGAGCACCTCAAGGTAATGCTGTGGCCAGGCTCAGCGCTCTTTGCACAACCTCCTGGTGCCTCTTGACTGCCCTCTTTCACCCCAGTGACCACAGTGCTTCAGACTTGAGGGGAATCCCTCAGCCCCATTTGGGGCTGAAGGAGGAGACGGCACCACATGGGCCGCGTGCTCACCTTCCCTCAGTGCTGGGGATCTGGGCTCATGACCAAGTGTCCCTTGGGGGGACAAAGTCCCCGATGTGCTGTGTTCCCACACCCTTATCAGGATATTGATACTTGGTAAATGGCCTTTCACAGGGATGTCCTGGGGCTGGAGGATGGCTGTCAGTTCATCCCCATCACAGCAATGCCCGAGGATTCCCTCCCGCCCCCTGGCAGAGGGCAGGAGGGTCCATCTGCAGAGGGAGGCCTGGAGCCCACTGCAGGTTTTCCTGAAGTGCTGGAGGAAAATCCTGGCCGTGGTCAGCTGCCAACACTCTTGTCTTTGCTTTCCAGAACACTCATCAGCCCCAAAAACCCAAGGACGACCTGGCAAAGAAGGCGGCTGTCCTGCTCACGCCAAAGCAGGAACCTGTCGAAACCCCCGTGTCCAAGATTTCGGAGGAGTCATCATCCTCCACAGAGGAGGATGAGCCTCCCAGCTCACCAGAGCTGCGCAAGACAAAGCGGAGCCGCTTCCAGCGCAAGACAGTCAACAAGTCGAAGGGCAGCGGGTGGACGTGCGGGGTTTGCCACTCCTGGTTCCCAGAGCGTGATGAATACGTCTCCCACATGAAGAAGGATCATGGCAAGGTGAGGGGAAGGCCAGGGGCTCCAGCTCTGGCTCTGCCAGAGGGCAGGGCCCCCAGGCTCCGTGCTGGGCCCGGAGCATTCTCTGCCTCAGTGTGGGCAGTGCTTCTCCCCCATACAAACCTGGTCAGGAGCCTGCCTGCTTGCTGCGGCTTCGGGGAGCAGGGCCGTTACCTGCTGTGGGGAACAGCAGAGAGCAGGTATTTGTTTCCCCAGTGGGCGGCCATGGGATGGGCAAGGAGAGATCGGGGGCAGTGCTGAAGTCCCACGTCTGGCTTCTCTGCGCAGCCGGAGAGCCTGGCTCTCTTGTCTCAGCTCCCTGTGTGGCACCCACCTGCCTCTTGCTTTCTTACAGTCGGTGAAGAAGTTCCCGTGCCACCTGTGTGAGCGTTCGTTCTGCTCTGCTCCCAGCCTCCGGAGACACGTGCGCGTGAATCACGAAGGGATCAAGCGTGTCTACCCCTGCCGGTACCCGCGGCACCTCCTGGGTTTGGCTGAATCTGGGGGGGGGCTGGTTCAAAAGGGGTGACTGGGTTCCCCGTCAGGCTGTTACGGGGAGGATAAAGCTGTAGATGGTTGAAGCACGATGGGGATTTAACAGGTGATTTAAGAGGATTTAATCTTGGAAGTCAGATGGAAGGAAGGTGCTGAGGGAGGGACTCGGAGTTTTATACCCTGTAGAGGAAAGCCGATGAGGATATTTGCAGTTAGAGCAGTAAACTGGGGGGGTCAGGAAGCTGGATCCAGCTTTCCTAGGGGAGCCAGGGCTCAACACGTGCACAGTCGTGCCGAAGCAGGCCTGGGGCTCGGCTCCTCGCTGCAGAGCATCGCGTCATTGCCTTCCTGCTCTGGCCCTGCAGGTACTGCACAGAGGGCAAGCGGACCTTCAGCAGCCGGCTCATCCTGGAGAAGCACATCCAGGTGCGACACGGGATCAAGGTGACCGACCAGACAAAGAGCCAGGAGGTCGTTATCGCCCGGATAGGGACTGGCACTACGCAGGTACGAGGTTGCTGGGGCTGCTCGCTAGGGCCTTGTGGAGTTTTCAGACAGGGTTGAAGGCATCTCCATGAGCCCTGATCTGGTCACTTGTGCCTCCACACATCCTGCAGTGCCTGGGACTGGCAGCTCCCTCCCACTGAGGCCCGGTGGCTGCCACAGGGGTGCAGGCCGCATCCTGGCATGGTTTGTTCAGCTCCCGTCTCTCCCTGCCAGCATGGCAGGGACTGAACTTCACTGCCTCAGCCTCTTGCTATGTACTGGGAGAAAATGCAAAACATCCCGTCTTGCTTAGAGCTTGCTTGGGAGCAGTCCCAGGCTGCGTGGCGTGAAGGCAATTGGTGTGAGGGGCAAGAACAAGTCAAAGGCAGTTTGCGGGATGCCCTTGGGCTGGGGTTGCCAGCGGGGGCGCAGCTCCTGGGGCCAGCCAAGAGCGGTGGGGTCACTCCCCCCGTTCAGCCTTTATCTGAGCAAGTACCTGGAGGAGCCTGCTGGGGAATTACTGAGCAGGTTGGGGTTCTGCTGGGAGCTGCTTGGCTCAGGCACCCACGAAACCCAACCTTTGTCCCAGGTGTCCAGCCGCAAGCGGAAGCTGTCCTCGGATGAGGGTGACTCGTGCAGCGAGGAGCCTGACAGCACAACGCCTCCCTCCAAAAACCCCAAGGCTGACCGCAAGGCGCCCTTCCGGTGCCGCAAGTGCGGCTACCTTGCCAGCAGCTCAGCCGACTTCCAGGAGCACATTCCCCAGCACCGGACTGACGAGAGCTCCCACCAGTGCCGGGAGTGCGGGCTCTGCTTCACCTCCCAGGTCTCCCTCAACCGCCACCGCTTCATCACCCACAAGAAGAAGAAGGGAGCGGGCGAGATGGAGGAGCCGGGGCCCCGGAGCCCCCTTGAAGGAGGTGCCCAGCACATGGCTGACGGCAAGCTGTCCTGCAAGGTGTGTGGCCGCTGCTTTGACAGCCAGCTGAACCTCAAGACGCACTTCCGCACCCACGGCATGGCCTTCATCCGTGCGAGGCAGAACGCAAGCCCTGAAAACTAGGGCCCCAGTGAGGGGTGTGAGACATGTATATAATCAGCACAGAGCAATTTGCGAGGAGGCTGCTGGAAGCCCACCCGGGTGCCACCTTCCTCCCTCCTCCTGGGCAGCATTTTGAGACGGGGTCGCATGAAGGAGCTGTGAAGAGATGAGAGCTGGCTTGTGCGATCCAGCCTGACTCCGTGTGCCCTGCACGCCGAATCTGCTCGGCCACGTCCCTGCTCGGCTGAGTGTTTGCCCACCCCCGCTCTGTGGGCGAGAGCAGGGCGAAGGCAGAATTTTGGCTGCCTTGCTGTACAGCAGATGAGGGGCAGAGTCCATGCTGGCCACCCTGCCCCAGGGGAAACCAAACGGTCTGTTTGCTGCTCTGTTGTCACATGGGGCCACAGCTGCCCCACAGCTGGTCACATCTGTGCGGAGGGACAGTGGCCTTCCTCGCCCAGGGACGAGGACAGGGAATGACATCTCCCCACCCTGAGCCGGTGTTGGCAAATCACAAGTCACTGCCTCTTCCGATCTCGGCTTTTACACCGCCTGGACCTTGTGCTGCAGCTCAGTGGCTTTCTTCTTGTTCCCTCTTTCCCAGGAACCTCTCCCACACCCCAAGAACCAGCCTCAGCTGCGGTCAGCTGTGCTGGGAGCGGCCGTGTTGGGGTTTGCTGCTCCTCTGGGAGGGCTGGAGCAGGGCAGGACCTGGGGACCAGGGGAAGACGTCTCCACCGCCAGACAGAGCTGTCTGTGCTGACAATAACGTCACAGCAAGATCCACCTTTTTTTTTTCCTTTCCCTTTTCTATGTTGTTTATTTTGTATCTTGCCGGGAGCGGGGGGTGAAGCCGATTCCAGACTCGCGGCTGCTCTCCGTTTCCGCAGAGATGCTGCTGCTGTCCTGGCCCCTCCGTGGTTCAGTCCCGGCGCCGCTCACCCGCGAGGTTGCTCTTTGCCATCGCTTGCACTAACTCGAGGCGGCGCTGGCATCAATGTGCTCGTTTTGCACCCAGGGACGGCCATGCACGAGGCCCCAGCCTGCGGCCTTTCACAGGGAGGAGGAGTTACTTTCAGTCAGCACTGGAAAACAAGCAAACAGAAGCCTCTCGACAAGCTCAGAGCGAGCCCTGGTGGCGCGGGCAACCCCAGCAGCGCTGCACCGAGTCTGTTCCTCGGAGCCGCGGGGAGGTTTCGGGGCTCTCCCTGGGCCCCATCCTGGATCTGGGCTGGCAGCGGCTGCTTGCCAAGCAAAGGGGCTGTGAGGAGGGGAAGCTGCTGCCAACGCGCTGATGGTGAAAGCTTTTGCCTGGCTTTTTCAAGGGGTGACGCCGTCATCCAGTGTTGCTCTCCCAGCACCGAGGGCTTTGCTACTGCCCGGCCCGCAGCGGGGGCTCGGTGTGTTTGCTGCTCCTCTTCCACGCAGCACCCGCAGCCAAGCAGCTCCTGGCGTAGCTGAGCTCCCCCATGGCCACGGTGACCCGCGTGTCCTGCGCGTGTGCGAGCGCTTGGCCCCGGCGTACGACCTGGCCGAATGTGGTGGGGGGCTCACCCGTGCAGGGCTGCTGCTGCATCCCCACCCCGTGACCTTCGGGGAAGGAGAACAACAGCCAGAAAAGAGACTTTCTACTTGTTCTGTTTGTTTAGCGCCTGTGCTTGGGGTAGGGTGTTTGTGTGAGTAATTATTTCAGTAACTTAACTTTGGGCTCCTTATTTCCTTGTGAATAACATCTAACACGCTGTGTAAAGTTGTATCATACACTAAAAGTGACAAAAAACTACTGTTGTGATTTGGGTTGCTTTTTTTTTTTTAGTTTTTATTTTTATTTTCTGGGGTGGGGAAAAATGGTTTGCTGGGGTTGGTTTTTGTTGGTTTTTTGTTTGTTTTGTTTTTGTTTCAGGTGCAAGGAGGGGGGGTTAATCCTCCCCCTTGCTGCAGGTGGATTCAATTGAACAGCACACACAGAAGGGGGGGCTATTAAAAAATAAAAGAGAAATAAAATAAATTAGCAGTTCCCACAGCCCCCAGGCCGGTCCCCCCTCCTGGCAGGGGGGTTCTTTGCCTCCCCAACCCCATTGACCACAGCATCATTTCCTCCATCGTCGTCTCCCTGACCCCTCTCAGCTGTAGCACGTGGGGCTGTGAACGTGTAAATGATGTTTAATAATAGAGAAGAACCTAAAGTTTCTACGAGTTTTAGAGGAAGGAAACAAAACAAATTGCTTTGTAATCTCTTGGTTTTCAAGCACTTCAGTGCCTTTAGATCAACTTCTGTTAAAGCGTGGGGGCGGGGGGGGCGTCTGTACACTTGTTTTTAGGGGTTGTGACCTGATTATGCTACATTAAAACTACGGGCACTGCAAGAGGCTCTCAGGTATCCTTTATTCTTGTAGTAATAATGCAATTAAACTTTTAGTGGTTTAACCCCTGCTGTGCCTGTGTTACTTACGCGGCCCCACAAGGGCTCCAGTGGCTGCCTGCTGCTCCAGCCCGCTGCGACAAGCAATGGTCCTGCCCCACAACGGGGTCCTTCCCCCCCCCCGCCTGCCTCCCCCAAGGGGCCTTGGGCTGCCCTGAGCCCCCCCTCTGACCCCAGCAGCCCCCAAACTGGGGGTGGGGGGTGGGGGGCCTGGCAGTGGTTGTGGTCCCCTGCGTGAGCTCAGGGTCCCAGTGGCCTTCCCCAGCCCTGGGCACCTCCTGGCCATTGGAACCCAGCGTTTTAAAATAGAATTTTCCTTTTTTTTTTAATGCTACATAATCAACATGACAAATAATTAGTGCTAAACCAACAGAGGACATGGGAGGTTACACACCGGTGCACTGGGCAAGGGAACTGCACCCGGAGCTACAGATTGGGGGCGGGGCGGGGGGGGGGGAAGGGGAGCAGCTCTCGCAGCTGGTGGAGGCTTCGCCTTCTGACCAGCAGGATGGGCTGGGGGGAGCGGGGGGCTCGCTGAGCTCAGACCAAAGCACCGGGGGCCAGGGGAGCAGCCCGGCTGCCAGGGCCCTTCCTGGAGCCTGCTGGGGTTACAGCCCCAGCACAGGACTCCCCTTTGCCTTTGGGCCTTCCCAGGGTGCTTGCTCCATCCTCCATGCACCCGCCTCAAGCAGCGCAGGGCGAGCTCTGGCCTGCTTTAGGGGAAGCCAGGGCAGCATCAGGCAGCTTGCTCCTGCCCCTTCCCCGTCCTGTTGGCTCTGGTGAAACCCTCTGCACGGCTCCCCGGAGGGAACCTGCCTTTGCCAGCGGTGTCCCATGCCACAGCAGGGAGCTGAGGCCCGACACGCAGCGTGGGGCAAAGCAGACGTTAATGCAACCGGGAGGGCAAAAGCTTCACAGTCCCAAATCGCTGGAACAAAGTAAAAAAAAAAAAAAAAAAAAAAAAAAAAAGAAAAAGGTGCTCAAAAGGAGCATGAGGCAATGCGGACACCCCAGGTGAGCACTGGCCTCCGTGAACCCCAACCTTGACGTACCGGTGGTGTGCCATGGGACAGGGCAGAGCAGTGACCTACGTGCAGTGGTACAACGGGACCCTCACCCCCCCCCCCCCCATTACAAGGTGGGGTGGGACGGGATTGTGAGACACCAGGAAAGGGGCTGCAGAACGCTGAGGCTGCAGTGGGGGACATGCAGGGCGGGGCCGTCGGGATTCAGCTCCACTGCATTCAAGTGGTACCAGCAGAAGGCTCGAGTCATGGCAGATGCTGAAGGGTGGGGTCGGTCCCTGCCCCCCCCCTTCCCCCCCAGCTCCTAAACATGTCTGAGATTGTGGGCGCATTCACAGAGCACCAACAGGCGTAATACTGACGAGAGGAAGAGGTGGCTGCATGAGGTCTGGTGCTAACCCGATGTCCCAAGGCCCTTTGCTGGCTTTTGCCTGGCCCTCACCAGACCCCATGGGTGCCTTACATCAATGTTTACCGCATCATCCTTTACACTTTGATTTTTCACAAGTAGGATTTTTTTTCTTGCTTTAACTGTGTGGTTTTGTCTTGTTTCTTTGTTTTGTTTTTTTAAAGAGTCTGGCAAAAAAAAAAATCCCCAGGAAGATGCTGAGACTCAGCATACTTCTACCATTGAGGCCCAAGACCTCTTCCCCGGAGAGGGTGAAGCTCAGGCCCAGACTGGGCGCCACGCTGGGCGAGGAGCTGTTCTGGGAGCGGGCGGCCCGCTGCCATCACATGATGCCATTGGTGAGGTACTGGAAGCCATCATAGAGCTTGGTGGTGATGGAGCGCATGCTGCCATCCACCATCTGCTCCACGAGCAGCTGCAGCTGCTCCTCCGTCATGTTCATGTGGAAACGCTCCTTCAGGTTGCGGATGGTGCTCGAGCCGTGGAAGCAGGGGAGCTGTGAACCTGCAAGACAGGAGGAGCAGGGTTGGCAAGGGGGCACTGGGCGCCAGAAGGGCTCCGGGGCCTCGAGCGGGGCTCTCTCCCTTGTCGCTAGCCCCGAGGCAGCTTTGTGGCATAGGCTTTGCCTCACCACTCTCGGCCAGTGGCCAGGGTTTGCCGCGACCTGATGCAGAGCACTGGGATATTTACCGCTTGTTCCTGCACTGCAGCAATGGCATCTCCCTGCCCTTAGGTGTGTGTCAGGCTCCCCGAGACACACTGATGCTTGGCCCTTAACACAGGCACATTTCTGCCCCCTTCCTGCTCCTCAGTGCAGCCCTGGTATCCTCACACCTTGTGCAGTTCCAGCAAGGTCCAGGAGCTCTCGGTACAGCCCAATGGGCCCAGCAGGGCTGCCCAGAGCCTCATGAGGTATGACACCTCCCCCTGACCCCTCCCAGCCCTGCCAGCTTTCCTGCCGGCACCAGGGATCACCAAGACCTATTGGGGCGATGCTCTCTGCAGCCCGCACCCGGAGCAGCGAAGCTCAAACGTGCCCCCCCCCCCCGCCCCGGCTCTAGGGCCCCCAGATCGCCTTACCTTGCTGCATTATCTCCACAATCTGCACGACTTTATCCATGTGCTTCCGGGCAGCGATGAGACCCTGCAGCATCAACATCTTGTAGTAGTTGAACATGTCCCCGTCTGGCCCACCCATCACCTGCAAGGCAGAGGCAGGGTGAGTGGAGGGCAGTGGACAGAGAACTGCCAGGAAAATGGCATGCCTCGAGCCGACGGATTGCCAGCAGGAGGGGCACAATGAGATCTGTGTAACTTCTATGAGCGAACCCACACTGCAAAGAGAGCACCTTGAGCTGCTGTCTTGAGATGATTAAATCTTGGAGCTGGGTCCCAAGAGCAACTCAGCTGAGGCTGAAGAGTTGGCCAAGAACTACCCCTGGTATCAGCCCAGCCCTTTGTCCCCGCTGCCAAGGTCTGACTGCACCACCCCAACACTGTGCGAGCACCCTTCGCCACCATGTCCCCGCTCACTCACATCCACAAATTCAGTGGTGAGTTTGAAGGCAGACGTCTCAAAGCCAAGATTCCTGGGGGAACTGGAAAGGATGAACCCAAAATCAATGTGGATGATGTGTCCATCTGCATCCAGCAAGATGTTGCCATTGTGCCTGAGCAGGAGAGGGGAAAGCCTCTATTAAATCCCAAGTGTGTGCATTGCCCCCGCCTGCCTCCTCCCAGGATTTTCCTGCTGCACGCAGGGACAACAGGAAGAACCCCAGCAGAACACACAGCTCTGAGTCAGCAAAACTGCGACCGCTCCTGTGCTGGGGTGTGGAGACTCACCTGTCCTTGACCTGCAGCAGGTAACACACCAGGCAGTAACCAGCACAGCTCTGCACAAAATTCCTCTGGGCCGTCAGGAAGGATTCGGTGTTGTAATTGCCGTGTTCCTGCAGGAAATAATCCAGCAGCGACAGCAAGGATTGCTTCTTGATTTGGTGGATGGAAACAGCATTCACAACTGGCTCAATCATGCCGCTGTCGGCGGAGATGACGAGGATTTTGTATGGCTTGATCCAGAGGGGAACACGCTCCTGCTCCCAGATGGACTGCAGAGAGAGCAAGGAAAGCTCAGTGCCCAGGGCCTGAGGGAAGCCCCATGCGGCCACGGCCCCTGGCAGCCCCTGTCCCATCTCACCTGCAGCTGCTTGAGGACCTGGAAGGCGAGCAGCTCCTGCCGCAGGTCGTCCCCGCACTTCACGATGACGGAAAGGAGGCGCCAGGAGGGGAGGTGGCCGTACGGGGACCCTTCCCTGATCCTCCTGTGGAGAAGGGGCAAGGGTGAGAATGTGAGGAAAGGGAGAGAAGCAGCCTGCAGGTTTCCCACCAGGGATCTGGGGGCAAGGTAAACTTCTGGAAAGGTAGCAGCTTGCTTGGGACTGCAGCAGAATGAGCTCCATGGCCCAGGACTGCAACAAATGCACACTGAGCCTTGACCAAACTACAGGGCAAACTTTGCCTGCACCACAAGACATCTTGGAGAAGTGCAGAAGGGAATGTGCTCTCCTTGAATCCCACTGCCCTCCATCAGAACAACATCGATAACCCCTCCCAGATCTGTAGAGCACAATGCTCTCCCTCTTGCTCAAGGAGAAATGTGGGGGTTGGACACACAACCCTGAGGCCAGAAACAGAAATTAGTTTATTTTGGGACGGGACAAATTGCTAGGCCATAGAAGAAGCCTATAAATGCCTGGTAAAGCCCCTCAAAGCCTAGTCCAAGAACAGCAAATCTGCCATGGATTTTCTCCCTTCTCCAGCACAGCCACTGCTCCCTGCTCTCCACCTTCCCATTCACCATGTCCTGAGCCAAGGCCCTCACACTGAGTTATTTACAGGGCAAATCTCAGAACCACATTCTTGTGTTTGCAGGGCACACACAATCCTTGCAACGCCACGAGCAGCCCCGTGCACGCAGCCCCCGGCCTTACCTGACTTTCTCCTGCCAGGGCTCCTTCAGGGCGACCGCGGACGGGTCCTCGGGGTCCCTCTTGAAGGCCGTGGGGGTGTGCGCCAGCTGCTCGGAGAGCCGTCGCCTGCAGGACAGAGCCGGTAAGCAGCGAAACCCCTGTGCTCGGGGTGCACAGTTCGATAAGTACCAGCCCCACGGGCACCCAGAGCCTCTCTGATTCCAAGCACCTCACAAAGCTCACGGGTTCAACCTGGCTTGGAGCAAAATGCAAACCAGGGCCACGTCCACGCCCTTGCCAGTGGGAAAGGAGCTGGGACCTGAGCACAGCCGCAGAGGCTGAATCAGGGGAGCAAAGAGGAAGATCCGTTTGGCAAGAGCTACAGCCAGGGGTCTCACTGAGGTACAGCAGGAGTCTCCCAGCAGCTCTTCAAGCACACATGGGAGGATTGTACCGGCCCAAAGCCTCTAGGCACGGCTCTCACACCCTGCCACCACCGCCTAGGAACACGCACAGACCCTCCTTAAGCTGTGCAGATTAATTTTCTCCGGGAGTCTACCAGATAGATTTTGCACCCCCCCCCTTTTTTCCCCACTTGAACTAAGACCAGCCTCCTAACGCCCCCCAGTAAAACAACCTGGGTGCTCTCAGCACACCAGCCTCACCTGATATCTCCAGCAGCTATGAACACGGGCTCCCTGCTCTCCTGGCTGGTGATGCTGTCCACGGAGAACTGGGAAATGTTGTCACAGCTGTTGGTGTGAATCTCCGGCAGCTGGGAGGGGAAAAACACGAGAGGTGCAATGAAGCAGCATTGCCCCCACACATCTGCCACCACAAGGGGCTGCCCCTTCCCGGCAGGAGCTGGCCTTCAAGGGCCTGCGGGGCTGCTCTGCGGGACCCCAGCAGCATCTCAGCCTCAAGCAGAGGGCATCGTGCCAGGAGACAAACCCTGCCCGGCACGCCCGGCCTCACCTCTACTTGCAGCTCCACGATATCGTCCACGGACCAAGCCTCGTCGTCGTTGTCATAGTTGGGGACGGTGGTGAAGCTGCTGGTCCGCTGCTCGTGCGTGATCCCGCACTCCGGGAGGTTCTCGGCTGAGCGTGTGCTCCGGATGCGGTTCTCGGGGATCCGGGCAGGCACATTTGCTGTGTCGAAATTGTCACATTCAAGTACTTCAACGTAGATTAAATAAGGAGCCTGGGGAAAGCAAAACCCACCGTTACTGGGGTGCGGGCTCTGAAGGGGCCAGGAGGCCAAAGGATGCAGCCCAATGTTCCCTGGCCGTGCAGGGTGCACACAAACGTAAAACAAAAGGGCTGTGCTGAGCCAAGAGCTCTTCCCCCGCATTGACCGTGCTCACCTTGTCCTTGGAGTTGAGCACGACTGCCTGCGTGTGGGGCACCCGCACCACGTGATGGTCGAAGCCAGCCGTCGGGAGCCAGGCACGTGCTGGCAGCTTGTGGTTCAGCAGTGACAGCTCCGAGATGAGCCGCTGGGTCTTCTGCTCTTTGGTCGGCAAGGTGGCCAGGCGCTTCCCGATGGCTATCAGGGATTTGATGAATTCTCTCTCGGGAGCAAGTCTGACAGGCTGAAAAGTTGTAGGGGAAGAGGGCAGGGGGGGAGAGCGTTATAAGGGTCAGTAGGACACGGGTAATTTTTTTTATCAGGCTCTGCAATCTAAAAGCACAGGGACGAACTCTGGAGAGCAACGAAAGCTCTTCCTGTCCCACCCTGCCTGCTCTCAGATGATGCTCCCGTGGCCGGAGGGACGGGCTCAGCATCCGGACGCAGAGCAGGGTGGGATCCAAGCGCTTCCCCCTCCCGCTGGGTGTCCGGAGATCCCCTCCCGGCCCCTGGAGCTGCTCAGCACCCCCGGCGCTGCCCCGCGGCTCCGGCGAGCCCGCAGCCAGCAGAGGGAGCGCACCGCAGCCGCGGCCCGACTCTGCGCTGGCTTCCGTCTGTTTTCACCCCAAAGCCTCCATCGGTTCTCAGTCCAACCATTTTGCAAAGACCAAACTGCAGCTTTGGCAGCCCCTTTGGTCCTCGAGCCTCCCCGTACCCTGCAGGTGAAGGCGGGCTCTCTGCCCCGCTTTTCACAGCTGAGCTTTCAAATCAGAACAATGAATGATTGTGGCTGATTTTGCCATTAAGGATGCAGAATTAAACTTGCAAAGTGTTCACTGCACAAATCATGCTGGAAATGCACATGCAAAAAGCTATGGAGCATGAGAAAAGGAAGCAAAGAAAAACGTCGGAGAGCCGTGAAAGGTTACACAGCAAAATAAAGAAATGGTAAAAGAGGGGCAGGAGGATCACGCCAGTCATTCCCTTTTGGGAAGGGGCAGGTGCGAATTGGTTTGTCTGTAGTCCACGTCAAAAATCCTTCCAGACTCAGGGGTGAACGCTGCCCCTTCCTCCAAAGTGCTCTGCTCTCCCCCCCTGCCTTGCCCGCATGTGCAGCAGAGATGCCCTTGCCTGGTGACCCAACGCTTCCTCGGCCCCTGGGGCCGTTTTTCTCGGTTGCTCTTTGCCCGGTTTCTGCACAGAGCAGAGGGGTGCTCTGTAGGTGCTCGGCTCCTTCCAGCACCGCTTTCCTTCCTCTCCCGTCGCAGGCCGAGGGGCGCGGAGCAGCTGCTGAGGGAAGGAAGCGCAGTGCTCTGGGCACCGAGGTTTTCGAGTGTGACCCGTACTCGACCGGCGGCCCCTGGACGCAGCCAGGTTTCCAGGCGTTGCTCATCGCAGCAGAGTAACTCAATGAGAGTCGCTGTGGCAGGAGTTTGGGATTGTGCCCAGTGGGATAGGCAGTAATTCAAGGTGCCCGCATGCAGCAGCAGCCCAAGAGCAAAGTCTGTCCTGGTCCAGGGCAGTATTGATCTCTGCATCATCAGCAGCAATCAATCGGCTTCCACAGCAGGCAGAGCGAATCCCCGCTTCTCCGGGATCCCCAGGCACCCGTGAAGCATGCGGTTCTGCCGCCTGCTCCCCGTTGTGCCGCGGGAGGGGAGCAGTCCTGCCCTGGGAGCACCTTGCCCGTATCCATCACATTCTGCACCTCCGATGGTCGTGTTCAGGCCTTGGCTCCTACAGCCAGAAGGACGTGGCCAGCAAACGGCCCCCCCCAGCTCATCCAGCCCCAAACGCATCCCACCGAACTCTGCTCCAGCCTTTTGTGCTCTGAGGGCTGAGCAGAGAAAGCTCCGCACTGCTTCACATCCTGTTACGGAGAGTTGTTGTTGGTGGGAAATGGCAGCAGCTGAACCCGGGGCATCCCTGACGTACCCTGGATGCACGTCCCCCGGCTGTCTGAAAGAGCTGAAGGAAGCCAGGCTGAGGCTGCCTCAGACTGGTAACAACAACGTGCTCCTGCAGCCAAGCAAACGGGGAGGAAGGGAGATGGTTTTCCCTAATCCGACTACCCAAAGGACTGGGCTGTCACTCCGAGCCAATGTAAATATTAATTTTCTTCCGTTTACTTTTACTTCAGTAAAACATTTCGCTGGCAGAGTTTAAAAAAGAAAAAAAAATCCCTTCTCTTCAATCAGGTAGGGCTTTTGTTGATGTTTTGCTGAGACACAAGCTGCGAGAGACGCCGCAGGAGGAAGAAGTGCGGGGCGCTGCTCCTGCACGGGCCCCGACCTCTTCCTGCGACCAGCAGCGAGGGATCAAGCGGAGGCGACGTCCAGCGCCGGGCGAAGGCTCCGTGGCGGTGCCAGAAGTGTCAGGACGCAGGGATGGGGCTGTCCCACCTCTACCGGAGCTCCAGGGTGGCTCTGCCCACATTGGCTTCGAGCACCTCAGAAAGCTGGGGGTTAATCGGCTGCCATCTGCCCACAACGGCCACAGCGTCTTCTGCGGCTCTGCTCTCACCCCTGTGGCCCCGGCGCCGCGTGGCGGGGACCAGCCCTCGAGCTGCACGGGCTGTGCCTGGCTTCCATCCTGCCCTCCCACCTCTCCTCCACCCAAAGCAGCTCCGTCGCCGTCTCCGAGCTTTATCCAGCAAAGCCCTGGCTGTTTCCTCCCTCTGCCTGCTCCTCGGTGGTGGCAACGCAGTGCGGAGCAGAGCTGCTGCCCTGGCCCTCACGCTGGATGTCTGCCCCAAGATTTTTGGCATCCACGCA
This sequence comes from Heteronetta atricapilla, assembly GCA_011075105.1. Classification (NCBI taxonomy): domain Eukaryota; kingdom Metazoa; phylum Chordata; class Aves; order Anseriformes; family Anatidae; genus Heteronetta; species Heteronetta atricapilla. The sequence continues at coordinate 157,843 of CM021755.1, read as the reverse complement.
GGTAATGGCTACCTGCCTTCACCTGACACTCAGGTGCCTGCAGCAGGTTTATACATTTGCTATGAACGCTTGCAAAGAACCCCGACTGTTGCAATCGTGGTCTGCCACGCTCAAGCACCTGCTGAACGACCAGGGTTTGCAAATCCTGGAAGGAAAGAGCTCCAGACAAGGGAGAGGGGTGCTCGCTCCCACCCTGCTCACGGAGGTCCTGTGCTGCGGGGGGGAGGCGCTGCCACCCCAGGCCCCACAAAGTGAAGGGAACGATGCGATGGGAGCAGCTGCCTGCACGGGGAGCCAGCGAGGCCGCTCCAGCAGGGCGCAGGAGCCCAGGAGCGCGCTGCAGCACTCAGCCCCCCAAGAGCAGCCACGGGGGGGGATTTGGCCCCCCAGGCTACAAGGAGCAGGGAAATGCAAAAGGCAACCCTGCCCCAAGCAGGGCACGCACCGGGAATCAGCCCCAGGCCTCCTGCACCTCCCCCCCCACCCAGCCTCTTACCATCCTTGGCACCTCAAACAGCAGAGTTGGTGGAGATGGAAAAACCTAAGGGGGAGCCTACGGCACAGGGGGTTGGGACAGGGCCTCGCGTCCGTCCACGGCTGCAGATTTTCTGCTTGCACTTGCTCACGGCGCACCCCTTGCAGTGCTCGTGCTTCTGTTCTGGAGGACTTGGGAGGAAGGGGAGCCTGCACGCATCCCGCAGCTGGCTGCAGAGGCTGCAGGGGCTGGAGTTCACCCCGCAGAGCCTTTCGGGGGGATGCGGATGTGCGAGGCACTGCGCCCTGCTGCCTGGGGCAATGCTTTTGATCATGGACTACATACTTGAGGTGTGGAAGCCCACTAGAAATCCCAAACGGAGAACACACGCACTGGGAGGAGAATGGCACCAATGAGAAAGATGCTGTTGATTCAAAATCGAGAAGAGGCTGGATTCAAAATAACGTTCTGCTAGGGAAACACGGGGGGGTTGATTGAAAGACCGGAGTGCAACGAGAAAGAAAGGGAAAAATGATTGGTGGAAAAAGCAAATTAAATCCCATCTGGCAGAGAACTTTTAAGTAAAATTCAAGGAAACAGCATTTCCTCTTTCATCTGCTAACGCCGTGATGCAAAGGTCAGCGAATGCTCAGGCAGAGCTGGGCAGCAGCAGCCCGCCTGCTCCCCTGCCTCCACGGCTCGTTTCCAGCACGAGGGCTTTTCTCTCTCCCTCGCGGCCTTTTTTAAGCGATGAGCAACCGGGTCAAACTCCCAAGCCCCTGGGAGGCTTTCTGGTTTGTTTTAGCCAAACCGGTCCAAGGAAATTTGCCCAAAGCTCCGTTTCAGCCGGCGTTTCCCTGCTGAGCAGGGAAAGTTCCCATGTGAGCAGTGCTCCGGTGAGCGCTGCTGCCCGCACACGGGGCAGAGCCGGAGCGCATGCACGGGCACTGGCAGAGAGAAGGCTTGCTTTTCCCCAAACCAGGCTCAAGCAGTGCGAAAAAAAAATCGTACGTTACGGGACGGCTTGGTGTCAGCGCTGCTCGTGGTGCACGGCCAGGCGCCGGGGTTTAGTATTTTCATGAGACAGAGGAAATGCTGCTGTAACACGGAAGCCAGGCAGCCCAGGCGCAGGAACAAAACGGGCCACTTACGGAACAGAATGATTTATCAAGGCTTTCCGTACTCGAGGAGAGCTCCTGGGAAATGGATGGAAGGGATTTTGGTGGCAGGTTTTGGGTGGCGGTGGTGTTTTTTTCAAAGGAGAGAGAGGAAGGAGGGAGAAGGGGGGGAGAAAAAGCAAGAGTTTAGCTCCAGGTTCATAACCATCCCCTTTCACTTGTTTGTTTGTTCTTCCCCGTGGCAGCATCGCTACCTCGACTCCTGGCTAGGGAGAGGCTCCTCGGAGCCTCAGCCACGAGCCTGGCACGCAACGGACGCTCCCGGAGCAGCGTGACGTCCAGCAGTGCTCCCTGGTACCCCACACAGAGTGGGGCTGTCGGTGTGCTGGATGTCCAGAAACCACAGCTTTTCCCCATTTCCATCCTTTACTTTGCCACCTGCAGCGGGCTTGCAGCTCTTCTGAGCTGGCTTCCTCAGGCGGGGCCGGCCCAAAGGTGGCATGCTGACGGCACTGGCCCTCGTTTTGCCCCAGGACTCAGCAAACGCACCCATTGCTCCCTGCTGGGCTCCAGTTTAGCCTCAGCAGATAAAACCAACCCCATGCCCTCTTCCCTGCAGCCCGACCAAGCTGCCGAACAAACTGCCCTAACCCCGCCGGCTTCCATCGGCTGTCCCCACGCAGCCCAGCAAACACCCGCCCCAAGCAGCCGCAGCCACTTCGTGGTGTTTTTAAATAAAAGGGTAAACAGCTGCTGCAGCAAAGCCCTGGCCTTGTTTTCATCTGCCCCCATAACAGAGCCCGAGAAATCGCCTGAGCGTTGCTCAGTGGAGGCCAAAGGCCAAACCCGTGAGCTCTGCAATGCCCTGCTGCAAACCCGTAAATCCGTTATTTTCTTACAAAAGGAAATAATAACGGTGCTTCCCCCCCTTGAGACTGGTGTGTAATTGGTTTTTGAAGTTCCCTTCCCCAAAAACAAACAGGTCTGGTTTTAGCATGTTAATTACAGGGATATGCTAATTCCATCAGGCTTAATCTTACCATGAGCAATAATAGCATTTAAATTAATAGCTTCCCTGTGACCACACAAAAAAATGTGGGGCAACCCAATAGTGCTGAGAATGGGCAAAGCTGATCGAGGGAAAAAGTAAAAAAGGATTTGCTTGCAAACCGAGTGAAAACCACATAGGTAGAAACATCAATAGGGGAAATTTTGGTGGCCACTGCATGGGAGCCGAGCAGGCTCTCCCCGAGCTGAGCCAGGGCACGCCGGGTCCTGCTCCAGTGATGCACCTGAAAGCCTCGTGCACCACGGAGCACCCACGGGGAGCTCCCATGCTGCGCCCAGGTCCCTGCTCTTCAGCAGCTTCGTGCCAGGCGCCTGGGACGCAGCCAGGCCATGGATCCTGCAGAAATCTTTAGAAGGCTCCCCAAAACCTCTGCCAGCTCTGGAAGTCCCTGCCCCGATGCCAGGCTGCAAGCCTCCGTGTGGGAACCGCGCAGCTCAGCCAAGCCCATCATTAAAGCCAAGCCCTGCGATGAATTCAAGAGGTGGCATGACATTAACGCTTCCATTTTAAGGGACTGCCTTCAGACAATGTGGCCATCATCCCCTCGAGCGGCTGGTGAGCTCTCGCAGGCCCCCCACCCACACCCCCAGGCCACCAGGACGTGCGGGAGTGGAGCTGGCCCCGCGGGACGATGGGGAGCTGCGAGCAATTGCTGCGCCGCGGTGACACGCTGGAGCCGGGGCTCCAAAGGTTGCTGCTCTGGGACGGATTTCTGCCGGCAGGGCTGGGTGTGCCGGATGCCGGCACCGGGGCCGTGCCGCTCACCAGGCACACTGCGCCCAGCTGCACCCCACTGCCACACGGCAGCTCACGGCACCCAACAGCCCTGAGCCAGCACCAGCCCCGGGGACGGATCCTGCCCAGGGCACAGATGGTTGGAGGGAGGCTGCGAGACCAGAGCAGAGCCCTGGGAGGTTTCTGCGAGGGTGGGTGCCAGCAGTGGGTGCCACGCAAGCACGGCGGGCATAACATGTGTCATCCAACGTGCCACCGTCACTTGTCGGTGAGAAGGGACAGGAGAGGGACAGCCAGAGGCAATTTGGGTACCGGTCCTGGATATATTGCTCACGTGTGAGCAGCAAAACCTGCTGGCAGCAGGAGAGCCGGGATCTGGAGAAGAAGAATAACCAGCTCCAAGTGGGAATTAAGCACATCGCTTCTGTGCTCAGCGCCGAAGCCCCTGGCACAAGCTCAGCAGCTCTGGACGTGTTTGGAGCTGGCTCCTCCTCACCTGCTCATGCTTCCAGCAACGTCATTCCATGGGCACGGCAGCTTCGCTTCCCCTGACTCCAACACACATAAACCTGGGGCAGAGGCTGGCCTAAACCCGCTCCCTTCCCCTGGAGAACAAGGCTGCAGGAAAGCCCACGGCAGCCCCAGGGGCTCAAACACCCACTGTGCCCCAGCACGCAGCTGGGCTCGCCCGCTCCCAGAGGCTTTCCAACCAAGGGAAGATGCTTTGGGGCCTCCGTTCCACGTCTGATGGTGCCTCCGAAGAGGTCAGGCAGTTTTAGAGCAGCCAGTCCGAAAACTGCAGTAGAACAGCGCAGCACGCCGCTACACGAGCAAAACCAGCGAGGTTTGGTTTCCTCTGGAGCCATCCCACGTCCCCAAAGCTTCCCTCGCCCCGGCCGCAGCTCTGAGCGCCGTGGGCCACCCTGACCCCTCGTGGGTCCCTGCACCGGCTGCTGCAGCACTGGGAGGCAGCAAGCTCACCACTGCCCGCGTGGGGCACAAACCATCACGGAGCAGCCCTTTTGGCAAAAGGGAAGAAACTCAGCACGTTCCTGGCTTCTCCCTGCAGCGTTCGGTGGACGCTTCAAGAAATTGCCGGTGGCAGAGGGAAGGGTCGCACGAGCCCCATTCCCACAGGGGAGCAGGCTGGAAGGTGGAGGCACGCCGCGCTGCCAGCAGCACACTGCCTCTCCCCACAAGCCCGACATACGGAGGAGCTGAGTGCCGGCAAGCTTCCAGGTTTGTCACCTAGGAAACAAGAAGCTTTGAACATTTAATATTTTGGGCTGGCCCACCCAAATTCGATGTGTGGAGTGTTACTTCCAGGCGGTCGTGGGCCTCAGGAGCTCCCACACCCGTTCGTGAACCCTGCTCATCTCCTGGAGGCTTTGCACTGGGGCTCTGAGGCACTAAGGCCGAGGTTCTTGGTGCTTCCCAAGACTTCAGGACTCTGAGTACAAGTTTCTACCCAGCAGATACATAGCAGCAGACCGATAAAAATAACTTCAGCACTCCTTGTAAAGCGTCCGAATGTGAGCTCAGCACTCCGTACCCTGCAGGGATGCTTTCACTTCCCCAAATCCCCCGCAGAAGGGCTCACGCTGTTCATAAAACCCAACAACAAACCTTTTGGTTACTGTGGATGGCAGAGTTTTGTGTCTTTAAAACAAACAAAAAGAAACAAACAAACCAAGGCAGCTCTTGAGAGCCACACTGCTCAGCAATGCTGTGCATTACAGGGAAGAGTTGTCAGCTGTGAGACCCCGAACCAGGGTGCCCAGGGCTCCGCAGCTGGAGCCGCTGCTGCCCCATGGCCGAGGGGAGGCAGCAGGAAGCCTCCCAAGCCCCAAGGGACAGGAGAGAGGCCAAGCCTCCGAGCCCCGACCAGGCTGTGGGACTGGGACACACCTGGCAGCGCTGCCCTCGGAGCACGTGGCCACTGCAGCACCCGTTCTCCAGCCCATTCTTGTGGCTGTAGGGCAGCGGGGGGAGAAACGAGCTCTACCAGCCCAGGCGCTTTCACCGGCATCACCGAGGGTGCAGCTCCAGAGGTGAAAGGCCAAATCCTCCATACCCTGCCTGGCAGAGCCAGAGCGAGGAGTTAGGAGGCCAAAGACTTGTGTAGATTGTGATGGGAGGAGCGAGGGGAAAGCTTTCAACCCCTAAAAACTGAAAAAAAAAAAGTAGCTTTCCAATTCAGAAGTTGCTCACAGGCACGCAGGCTCTGATACGTGAAGCTGTGCAGAAATGCAGACGTAAACAGCTTTGCATACGAACCCTGGCTGCTCAAGATCCTGCTGATGTGGCTGCTAAAAAAAAAAGGCAGCGCTCCCCCCAGACCGTGGGCAGCGCTCGCATCGCGGGGAAGCTCTGCTCGCATCGCGGCGCGGCACTGCAGAAGCTGCCGTCGCAGCACTCCCTCCCTCAGCCAACCCAGATTCTTACCCGATTATTCAATTAGCAGCCTTCTAATTACAGGTTTTTTCGCTTGACTAGTGGAACCGGTTGAGCCGAACGTTTCTGTTCGCACGGCATGCCCTGCCTCCAGGCACCGGAGCATCCTCCGGGTCCGTCCAGGCGTCGCATCCAGGCGCAGGACCTCAGCTGCCAACCCGGGTGCATCCACAACCCCAGGACCCGGCACCACGGCACCAACTCCTCCGGCCACAGCCAGGGGCTGAGCCACGATGGCCAGGAGAACTCGGGGCAGGCTGCGGAGGGCAGTGGCTTGTGCCCAGCTTTGGCTCCAACTCGGAGGGGAGCTGAGGGGTTTCAGCCCTGAAAGGCGTTTTCCAAAAGCGACAGCGCTACAAGAAACATTAAGAGGATGCGGAACGCGGCGCTGTGGGGTCCCTGCCCAGCGATGCGAGCCCAGACTCGGGGAGACCTCGCTGGCAGAGCGAGCCCCAGCCCTCGTGTGCCTGCTGCTGGGCTGAGAGGGGGGCTGGCGTGTGGGTGAGAGCCGCTGCTGCTCAGCACCTACCTGCAGGAGGAACTGCTGCAAACGCATTTGCATGCTGCAGAGGAAGCCTGATCTGTTTGCACAACAAATTCCCCAACGCCAGCACCGGGAGAACTCTGCACCTTGCTGCAGGGTGTGCTGCAAAGGTGCATGGAAGAGGTTTCATTAAAAACAACAACAAAACCAGCAACAACAAGAAACCACCAACAAAGAAACAAAACCAGCCAGGCTCAGGCTTTGCACTCCCGGGGACCCTTCGGGACACCCCCCAGCCAGTCTCGGTACCAGGAGTTGATTTTTTCTCCTCCCAGTGGGATCTCGACCTGTCTCCGTGTCTCGGACACCGATGGCAGGGACACAGGAGGCAGAAGAACCCCCAGACGAGGAGAGACGAGCTTTTACTGCTGCACAACCTCAGGTTCAAGAGAGGCTGGGGAACAAGCTGGTCCTAGCACGACCCAGTCCATGCATCCGATGGTCTCTTGGACCAAGGGAAAACCACTTGTAGCCCAAAGTAGCCCAGACGGCATCGCAGGTTTCCAATACGGGCAGTAACACCAAGCACTTGAACAACACAGCTCCAGGAAGCTGCGTCGGGACATTCAGAGGCCAGGAAAGCTCTTACGGCACCTCGAGTATCCCCACTGCTGCGCAACGTTTAAACAGTTTGCGTGGCCTCTAGATCAAAATACGTTTCAAACATTGCCAAGAGAAACTATTCTCAGCGCTCCTTTCATCTATAATTTATGTAAAGCTTCGGTTTCCATTATTCGAGCAGCTGCAGCCAGCGTGAGCATGAGACCTCCGCACGTCCTGCTTTCCATCAGCCGGTTGTTTTCAACCGTGCAGGCAAAAGGGAAAGACGTGGCAGGCCTGGATCCCTGTCCCCAAACGCCACGTGCCCTGTGGCCGGCTGGGTTTTGGCCCGGGGAGCAGGGCAGGGTGGTTTTAGCTTGCAACCGGCCAAAGCATTTCCAGCCTGGCTGACCAACACTTTGCAGCTTGGCAGCCTCCTTCACACCCATTTCCCAACGTGCCATCCCGAAGGTCCGTGCAGGCAGGACAGCACGAGGCCCCTTCAACGATTTACAGGGCAGCGTGGAGCAGAGGGAATCTTAGGCGAGGCAGAAAAGCCAAGAAATCTTCCCCCGTTACGAAAACCATCACGAGATCCCTGCGTCTAGACGGAGCAGCGGGGAAGTCAGCTGGCAAGGTCTCAACACGAGGCGGGGATGACCCAGGGAAGCAGCCGCGTGGAGCAGGGTCTGGGTGCCCAGCAAAGGGTGCCATGAGCCTGCTCCGAGCCAGCTGAGCCGTCCCAGCCGGCGGCACGAGGCAGGGCCAGGGGAAAGGCGCTGCTTTGCCCCGTGCACGGGCTCAGCCCCACATCCTCCTCTCCCACCCCAGGCCTGGCATCTCCCACCCCATGGGGTCGATGCTCATGCTGAGCCCTGCAACAACAAAGCGGCAAAAAAAAAAGGAATCCTGACTGTTCTTCCAGCTTGATTCCCTCCAGCCCCGCATCCTGAGGATGCTGCTTACCCTCCTGCTCCAGAAATCCCTCTGTCAGCAGATGCACTAAGTGAATAATTTGCATCCTCTTTGGGAGGAGCCCTGTTCAAGGAAGGGTTTGAGCTCAGCGCGTTGGTACGGAGGCTCCCGCACGTGCCAGTGCAGCAGCTCAGCACCAAAGCCAAAGCAGTTTTGTGGATAACTTCAGATCACTGAACAGTGAGCGCTGCAAGGCCCACGAGAGCGGTTCAGGTTTGGAAGACGCGTAACACACGCACACCTGAGATAAATCCCTGTTTGTTTTGGCAGTGAACTGCATCAGCCCCCAGCCCTGGAAACCGGCAGGGTCCCCTCCAACCTGCACAGCCCCTCCAGCTTCCCACCGCCTTGGAGCGGTGATAAAATGGCAGAAATCAAAAGCCGAGCTCACGGTGGAGCAATGTAGGTGAGCACCGCAGGCTGTTTATCCCTGGGGGTCCCAGGGTGGGAGCAGCAGCTGCAGCACCCCAGCCGCAGGCAGGAGCGTCCCCGCATGCCCTGGGCATCAGCAGCAGCTCCCAGCCCTCAGATGCCCAGCACCCTTCCTGCAAACAAGGCCTGATCCAAACAGGTTGGGACAGGGAGGAAATCAGATTTCCAGCAGTGATCGGATGGCTTTAGATTGCAAAACAGACACCGACTTCAGTTGCCCAGGCGGGGTGGGAATTCAGCGTCGTAGGAAGCGGCTCAGCCCTGCTAACCCAGCTCTGCTTTATCTGCATCTCACATCCCCCCTTCCCCTCACACCACGAGAATTCCCCCTTCAGAGCCTCAGCTTCCTCGAGCGAAACCAGAGGAGCGGCACTCCCACGCTCACAAAGTGCCTCCGAGCCTCCAGATGAAAGCCACGTCTCCTTGAACCCGGCTTTCTATGGAAATGAAACTCCAGAGAGCCTCTGCCTGCGCGTCCCTCCCTGGTGAGCCCCGCAGGGACCGCTCAGCATGGCAGGGATGAGCGTGGCAAACTGTGGGGCCGGGGAGGAGAACGGCTCGGGATGGGGGGGCTGCAGGGAGCATTTGAGCCCCCAGCCCCAGCACCAGCCCGTGCCAACACACAGGACACCGGAGCAAAGCCTCCGACAGCACTGGAGCCAGGCTGACGGCTTTCCTCTGCATGAATTTTAAGGCCAGCTCGCTTACAGACAGCGGCATCAAAGCTTCCTTCACAGCTACCAGGACAGCAATCCTGCAGCAGCGGAGCCACGAGATGAGAACCAACCCCCCCAGCACATCCCTGCGGGCATCCCCTCCCAGGCCATGTTCCGGAGAGCCCCGCCGTTACCTCTTCCTCGCTCTCGACTTTGGGATTGCTGGCTGTGCGCTTCAGATTGCTGCTCAGGCTGATGGTAACCGTGGCATCCGACTTGGACCTCTGGTGAGTCCTTTTGGAAGGAGACAGCCCCATGTCGGGGGCTGGGCTCAGGGACGGCAGCTCCCTCTTCTTGTGAGCTGGCTTCAACTCGTCCGAGAGGATGAGTTTCCGCAGCTTGGTCCCACGGGAGTGTCGCTGGGTGGAGATGTGCATGTCCGAGGAGTAGGCACCCAGCAGCAGGGCGCACTGCAGGGAGAAGTTGATGCTCTGCCGGCAGCGGTGCACAATGTAGGGCTTGATGGCATCCCCCACATCCTCGTCCATGTGAATGTACATATTGAGCAGCTGCGGCAGGTAGAAGTCCACCTCCTCGTTCCTAAAGCAGAACAACCTATTCCCAATGTAAGCCTGCACACCAGGTTCCTTTGAATTGTACAAGTATGAAATGGCCATGGAGATATCAAACAGTTTGGACTCAAAGAGCCGGAGGAGCCACGACTGCTTGGCAGAGTTATTCTTCTGCCGCTTGCGGGCGGTTTTCACCGTGTTGGCCATGGTCTCATCCTCCTCCTGGATCTTAGAGGCTGTGCCGGGCAGATCGTCCAAGCACCTGATCTCACAGCCCTCCACGATGTCTCCATTGGGCAAATCCACAGCAGTCCGCGGGGCGCGCTCTGCCTCGCTTCCATCAGCTGCTTTTGTCAAGCTGTCCGAGGAAACGCCGTGCATCAGCTTAACTTTCTCCAGGACCTCCTCGCAGGCTTTCTTTGCCACCTCGGGGTCGATGACCGCCAGCTCCCCGACGCCCTCCGTGATGACGCTGAGGGACGTCCCGCCGTTGCCCTGCGGCGCGGAGCTGGGCGCTGGGTCTGCGGCAGAGTCTCCCATGGCAGCGGTGGGTCTGCACGCTTCAGAGCTGAAAAAGAAAACAAGACAGAAGGGAGTCAGGGGCAGTCTGTGTGGGACAGAGCTTCTAGACTGAAGGTGGGAAAGCAAGAATCCCGTCTGGGATGCACAGAGGTGGGCTTTGGGGCAATCTTTACCAAAAAGGCTTTGTCTAGACAGGACAGACCCAGGTGGCCAAGCCAACGCGGGAACGCCGAGGTGGTTTCTTGTTTTAATGGTCTTCTCGGTACCCCTGCCAACCAGGCCTCAACGAGCTGCAAACATCCCTCAGCCACTACAACAAATTCCCCTGTTACCATGACAATAAAAAAAAACTGAGCAAGCCAAAAAGAGGGGGAAAAAAATAAGCAGGTTGCTTTATGCCAGGAAAGGAACGCCGCGATGCCGCGTGGCCACCCGTGGGATTAGAGGGTCCCCGGCTGGGTGCACCCAGTGGCTCCTCTGCTTGCTGCAGGGTTTATCCCGCACGAAGCTTTTACACCTTTACCTCCCCTCTGGGACCGATGCCGACAGCATCGACAGGGGTGCTCTGAAGGCGAAATTCCCCAACCGTCCTGGCCTGTGCTCCGCGCGGAGCCAGGACACACGGCTCTGGAGCAAGATCCAAGGTTTTGTCTTGGCCCTGTTTTCAAAGTCCAGGCGCTAATGCCCGGATTACGTATCCTCGCCAATGATTAGCGCTTAATTGCATTTTAAAAATAAGATAAACGCGGGACTGAGCACGCCTCCTGGTTTCCCATCTCAATAAGAGCAGCTGCGCACCTCTATGGGTAGCCAGCAAGAATAAAGGCGGCCAGCACCAAGTGAAATCGCCCTCTAAAAATAAAATAAGGCACCCTATTCACTCCGACATCATTACTGCGGCTCTGACTGCTTCCCTTTATTGCTCACACGATCCAACAAGACAGCTCGTGATCAGCAGAAGGGCACAATGCCTTTTACAAATGTTAAGCGCTGCAAGCAGATTGCCAATTCCCTCCTGCTTTTCATGTCCAGCACGGTGGAAAAAAGGACTGTCTTTGGAAAAGAAGTTCACCAAACCATTTTCTGCCTCTGTTCGCCCCGCAGCCCCCAGCCCTGACTTTGCCACAGAAATTGTGCCAAGGTTCCTGCAGCGAGGCATTTCCCTGCTCATTTAATGACCTCGTTTTACCTGCTCATTTGTGCAGGCGATTACAGGTTCATCCGCCAGCCTGCAGCACAAACCCTCGAGGACAAGCGCTCAGAGGCCGGGGGACCACGAACTGCGGGGATGATCCAGGGCCGAAGCAGCCGGCGGGGGCACTTGGACAACTGCCCGGCGCCCAGATCTGTCTCAGCCCCATATCCTCACCTTTAACGCCCGTTTTCCCCCAAAGGGCAGCGGGGAGGATTTGCCCTCTGCAGCAAATGCCGGTTCCCCTCCTGCCACCATCCCAGGGTTGCGGCACTTCGTTATCCCCAGTACAATTACTTCTGGGACCACCAGGAGCAGGGGACGCCGCTTTATGCCACGCCACCTCCCTGGCAGGCTAATTAGGACAGCAGCGTGCCGGGACGAGTGGCCAGGGCCACTGTCTGGGTCAGCGCGGGCGGGCGCCGTGACGAGTGAAAACCCCCCCAGGACACCCAGGTGCACGCGTCGGCTTCCAGAGACCAGCTTCCTCCTCTTGTTTTAGAAGCACTTATGCCGTAACGAGGGAGTGAAAGAGCCTGACCAAAGTTCAGCACTTTGAATTAGTATGAATAACATCTTTCACTCGGCCCGCACAGCACTACTGCACAACATTTTCCTCTGTGCTTGCCATTCCCTTTGGTCCAAATCCCACATGCTTCAAATATTTGCGGTCATTAGATCCTTAAGACCCTGTGAGCACAAGGAAGTTGTTTTTCCTTCTCACTTAGTCCAGCGTTGCCCCCCGAGAGCCCGCACGATGCAATTTTTAAATTACCACCGCACCAGCAAAGAGGAGAGCCTTCAGCACGACCCAGGCAGGGTTTGCGGAGAAACACGGCGTGAAACAGGGCGCGAGGAAGGAAAGGGCCACAGGAGAGCAGGAGCAGTCCTGGGACCCTTCCCATCGAGGCACGTGGGATGGCCAGTGCTGACCAAGAGAGGCACAAACCCAGCGCTGGTGTCTGTCGAGCCACAGCAGCACCTTCCTTCCCTCCCTGCTGGGCTGCTCCCACCCGCGGCACCCTTGTGGGGCTGTCAGCATCCCGGATGGCCTGACTGATGCAGGCAAACACTTCCACGTCCTTGTGAGGCCGTTACAATGCCATTAGATCCCTCTGCCCATCAATTGCCCGTTTGAAACCTGATGTAAAAGGTAAAGCGAGCTCCCAGATCAGGAAGCCTCAGGCCAGGTCCCGATCCTCTCTGCAAGGCTGGGCAAAGCGCCCCACGTCCTGCGATTCCATTTCCAGCGAGGCAGGGGCCAAGTGCTCCTCCCTCTCGCCAGTTTTGCCCCTTTCTCCTTCCTTCTTGTTCGTCCCCCCTCCCCAGCAGGACGTGAACCCGTTCTGCAGTGAAGGTTCAGCCAAGCACCCAGGGTTTTGCCTGCCCTTTTGTAGACCTGCTCCAGGAGTTCGTCAGCTGCAGAACCGCGGGAGCCGATGGAGCGCCACCAGACACTGGGAAGAGGCAACCCTGCCCGCCCTCCTGCCAACCGCCCCAAGGGGCACAGGAGGCCACATCCCAACCCCCAGGAGAAAGAGCATTTACATCCTCGTTATTTCCGTAGTCTGGAGGCCTCAGACAGGCAGAAGCCCTAGGGTTGTGCAGAGGGACAGCACGCACTGGAGTTCTGGGTGTTAAACCTCCACGGAACAGGCTGGGTCTGACTCGGCATCTAGACCAGGTTCACACAATTTCTCTCAACGCTTTCCAGGCACCTGTGCTTCAAAATGCAGGGGCTGCAAGCACTGACTTCCCCACGGCCAGCCCAAAGTCCCAAATTCTTCTTCCACGTTGATCCGGAACGCAAGGCTCACTCCGACGCCGCCCCGCAGTGCTTTGCGCTGACGAAGGGACAGCCCGGCAGAGATTTGTAACTGCTGAGTGGGTTAAACTTGGATTAAGGAACTACGCAAGATAAATCCACCCACGGGCCTGCAGGGTTACCTCGGCACCACGGGTACGGCTTTGGAACCAGCACGCCACGTTTTTGTTTTGCTCTTCAGCCCCCCCCAGCACTCGCACACCCGGCTCCTCCGGTGACGTCCTGGCAGCGGGGCTGTTTGGAGCCGGCCCAGGACACATCCCCGCTCCCAAATTCCCAGCGAGGGACTTCCCTCCCTGCCTCCTGCATTTTTCTGCGAGTCGCATCACAACGTGCCAAACGTATCGCGACGTGCTATTTACCTCCCTCCGCAGCTCCGCATGACTCCCCGCTTCCAAATTGCCGGTCTCAACGGGGCCACAAATCCCACCAGCTACACACAATGAAGCAATACAGGCTGGAAAACAGGCCGAGCTGAATTCATGTGGCTCATCCTCCACCCACAGCCATAACGGGCCAAGTTTCTCTCTGGTGGAACTGCACCGAAGCCGGTGATTAAACACGAAATAAAGGGAAGCCCCTATTAGCACAGAAACTAGATGAAGCAGCGGCACGTCGGCGAAGCGATTCAAGCACACAGCTCCTTCAAGAAGCGACCAAGGCAAAGGGAGATCTGGAACGGAGCTGTGGCTTTACAGGAAAGAAAAGTCTCCCTCCTGCCTGACTTGAATAAAAAATATTAGCCCTGGCAAACAACCAGAAGTGCAGGATGAAGCCTCACTAAGACATCTGGTCCCTATTACACTGCGTTACTTTTTGTTTCGCTCAGCACTAATGGCCTTCTACATCTTGCTGTGCCTCGGGGAAGGCCACGAGTTAGGATGGAGGCACGGAGCGTAGCAGAGCAGTGCCGAAGGTTTCCAGTCCCCTCTGCGACGTTATTGGAAGCGAGGCGCAGCTCAGGGCACCCCTGTGCTTCCCTGCGAGTGCAGCAGCTCACTGCGCCTCTCCAGCGGGCTCAAGGGCTGGGGAAGCCGAGGCACAAGGGGGCTGCCAGTGACCCGGCTCACCCCGGGCAGATTGGCAGCACGCTACAAGCTGCTTGAAGCAAGGGCGAGTAATTCTCTCTGGGGGAGGCTGCTTCCTCTTTCAAGCCCAAAATCCCCTTCCAAGAGCCTCGGCGCCGGCACAGCCGGATGGCCGCCCATGTTTCACACTCTGCTGAACCAGATTCAGCCCATGCACAGCACACGTGCCTCAGTCTGCTATAAAAACAGTGAAATACCAGGCTCCAGACATCCCGAGGACGTGCTGCCTGTAGAGCCACCCTGCCGCATGGCAGCGCTGCTTTGGGGCTTCTTCCCCAGCGAAAAGCAGCTTCCCTCCTAGAGGATGCACACCACGGAGCCCTGGCACACCTGCCCAGCAGCTTTCTTAATACAAACAGAGGTTGCAAGCGATGCCCTAGTGGAAGAAGCAGCAGCAGCCCAAGCAAATGCACAGGGACAGCCTGAACTCGCTGACGGCACCTCCTAAAACACCTGAAATCAGGGGGAGCACTGCGACAGCACGGCACTGCTGGGCACCTCAGCAGGATGGGAGCGGGCAGCAGCACCCTGCTCCAGGCCGGCCTCGCGGGGCTCAGCTCATACCGAGGGTGCTCGGCCAGCCCCGGGCTCCGGAGCAGCCACAACTCCAGGGATTCCACAGAGCAAACGGGGACTCGCTCCTAGATTTGGAGTGAGGTCAGCAGCACGACAAGAAGCGCAGCGGAACGAGGAGCTGCACAGAGCGCTACGGGATGGCTTCTAACAGCTCCTTGGCTCCTGCACGGAGAGATGCCACGAGCTCCCTGCCGCAAATGTCCATCCATGGCAAAGGATTCATACTTCTGGCTTTGCGGCATCTTTCCTAAGAATTCGTCCCGCCTTCCCGACTGCAAAGCAATGCTCTTTGCAGCCCCAGAGGGAACCTGCCAGCCCCATGAGTCCACTGCAAGCTCTTCCTTCGCTCCTTCCTCCTCCGCAGATCACACAGCCCCCTGGGAAGGGGTTAAATCCCGGGACTTACCTCCAGCCCAACTTCTGCACTTGCCTCTCACCTCTGAGCTGCCTCAGCCCTTCAGTTCAGGGCCCTCACTGCGACAAGGCATCACCTTCGCGAGGGAGATGATGGGAGCCCCTGCACCCCGCTGCGGCCACTCGCAGGAGGCCCGCATCCAGCCTCCGGTCCCGGTGCTCCCCGCGGTCCCCAGGGCACAGCACGCCCAGCGCCGGGAGCGACCCAAGCCCTTTGGCGAGGGGCAGGCACCGCGCGGTCACCGGCTGGTTTCCTCGTCCCGGCCACCACGGACTGCTCCGTGCCCGAGCGCTCCCCCACGCTCACGGGTGGGAATTCGCCGCCTGAACCCCACGGCGCCGTCGCAACCCGTGGGCACGGCCGGGCCTTCGTCTGAGGCCCGGTCCGAAGCGCTGCGGGGGAGGAGGGGCGGGAGGAGAGCCAGGAGCCCGCGGCCCCTGTCCGGGGCCGCCCCCGGCCGGGTCGAGTCGGGCCCCGGCCGGGCCGCGGCTGCGGGAGCGCGGGGCTGGGACAGCGCCGGGCTCCCGGGGCCGGCAGAGCCTCGCCCCCCGCGGGCTGAGCCCGGCGCCGCGCCCGGCTTCCTCCCGGCCGAGTTCCGCTGCGGGGCGGAGAGAACCGGGGGGAGGGGGAAGGGGGGGCGGAGGGGTCCCGGGGCCCCCAGGAACGCCCCCGGGACTCGGCTCGGTGCCGCGGGCGGCGCCAGGGCCCGGAGCGGCCTACCTGCTGCGGGGCCGCCCCGCGGGGCCGTGTCCCGGGGCTCCGGTGCCGGCGTGCGGGGCTGTCCGGGCGGCGCATCCTGGGCCGGGGGCGGTCGGTGCCGGCTGCCGGGGAGGGCAGAAGGAGGAGGAAGAGGAGGAGGAGGAGGAGGGCGGGGGGCCGCCGAGGGCTGCCGGGGACGGCCCCGCCCGGCGGGAGGCGGCGGCTCGGGAGCGCCGCGCGGCCCCGGCCCCCCCTGGCCCGAGCGCTCCGGGCTCCGCGGCGCGGCCGCTTCCGAATCGGGCTGGAAAAGCGACGCCGGGCCCGGCCCGGAGGCGGCTGTGGCGCCCGGGGGGCTGCGGAGGGG
>CM021755.1:123985-141192 GCA_011075105.1 Heteronetta atricapilla | reverse complement strand
CCCCCCCCCGCGGAGCCCCCCGGGAGCACGGGGCCACACCGGGCCGCGTCGGCGGGGGCTGCCCCCGCCCTGTGTCCGTCACCGCGCGGCGGGGTTGGGGGGCCCTCGTCAGCCCCGGGGTCACCCCCGTGGGGACCGGCTTCTCCCGTGCTCGGGGGCGCTTTTTCGTCGTCGTCCTCCTCCTCGGCCTCGTCCAGCCCCTGGCCGCGGGCCCCGGCGGGGCGCTGGGCGCCGCTTCTGCCCTCCTGGATGCCGCTCACCTGCGTGTCCGCACCGGCCCCGAGCCGGCCCCCGGCGGCGGCGGCGGCGACACCTCCGTGCGAGCCATCAGCGCCGCCGGGCCCCACGGCCGCCCCTCGGCCAAGCCTCGCCGCCTCCTCCGCGTCCCCTGGGCCCCCCCCGCGCCCGCTCCTGCTCCACCGGGGACCCCGCGCCTCCCTCCTCCGGCCTCTTGCGCGGTCGCCCCCGTCTCCGCTTCTGCGGGGTGGCACCGGCACCCACCGGGGGCTCTGGGGGCCGCTTGGCGACCTTGGGGCGCTGCAAGTCCTGCGGGCTGGGGCCGTCGGGCCCCGCGCTGCGGGGGTTGGAGGGGCTCTCGGCGCCGGGGACGCCAACGCCGGGCAGCAGCATGTTGAGGACCGGCACGGCCGCCTGCTGGCTCAGCAGCCCCGCTGACCCGTTCGCCCCCGGGGCCAGCCCCAGAGGCAGCGACGGGGACGCCGTGCCCACCGGCAGCGGCAGGGGCACTTTGACGATGCCCCCCCAGGGGGGCGGCCGTGAGCTTGGGGGCCAGCACAGGCGGGGAGGAGCGCACGGCCGTGGCCCCGGGAGCCACCAGTCTCTCCCCATGCTGGATGCGGGGCAGGAGCAGGGGCAGGCGGGCCACCAGGGCGTTCACCTGGGGGCTGCTCGCTGGCCGGGGGGGCTCTGGAAGCTTCTTCTTCTCTGGCCGTGGCGGGACAGAGGCCTTGGGGCTGCTCTCCTTGCTCTGCAAGCAGAAAAGAGGCGTGAGCTAGGGAGAGGTGGCAGCAGCCTCGTGCAGGCCTGGGCTGCTCCCAGGGTGTCCCCGCTGCATCCTGAGACTGAGCACCCCCTGGCAAGATGGGCACCCCGGCCTCCTGGCCCCTGACAGGCACCTTCAGGCTCTCACCTGCCCCTGGCTCCTGTCGCCGCTCTCTGAAGCTTCCAGGCCATTCTTCTTGGCTGCCAGCGGGGACCGACCGTCACGGTGGACCTTCTCCGTGCTCTCTGCGGACGCACAGCAGGGGATGAGGTGGGGTCAAGCCCCGATGGAGGGGGGACAACATCCAGCCACCTCTGTGCTCCCCCACACCCACGGGAGAAATCCATCCCCTGGGCCACCCCGCTCCCAAAGCCTCCGTGCCCCTTGGGGGTCCCCAGGGGGCTCTTCGAGGTGCCAGGGACTCCCTCCCCCCCTTGCAGACCCACCTGAGACCACCATGGCCATGACCAGGTCAGCCCGGGCTGAGCGTGAGCTGATGATGTGCTGCTGGATGAGGAACTGGGCCACTTCCACGATGTTGTTAAATGAGCGCTTGAGGATCTTCTCAGCCCAGTCGCAGGTCAGGGCGCAGGCCGCCTCCATCACCTCGCTGTTGTAGGACTGCACCAGGTCCGTCAGCTCCGACTGCTGCCGGCAGGACAAGCCGTGAGCCTCCCTGGCCCAGGCCATGACTCCCCAGGTGCACACAGGGCCTGATCCGGACACCCCAGCAGGTCACAAGCCTGCGCGGGCAGGCACGTACCTCGTCTGCCCTTTAGGAGGCTCAGGGGACAGAGCAGAACCTCCTCCCAGCCTGACTCGCCCCACAGCCCATGGGAACGCAGCGGGCACCCCTCTGCCCCTTGCCTTCGTTAGATCTAACGAGCGGGGTTTGCTCCCCTGCCAAAACGGGGCTGGCAAAGCTGAGCAGAGGCACCTGAGGACTTACAGTCTCCGTAACTTTGAGATCCAGGCTGGGCAGGGGCGGCAGGCTGACCACCGTCTTCCTCCGGATCCCGCTGTAGCAGTACGTTTGGCAAGGTTAAGGGCTGTCAGCCACACAACACAGCCGCGAGAGGCGATGGGTTACGACTCGGAGGGATGCGGCTGCAGGGCTCACGCCATCGCCGCCTGGGACTGCCGAAAGGGTCTGGGCTTGTCTGTGACTCAGGGCAGTGTCCGGCCCCACGCCAACCCAGGCTGCTGCCTTGCTCCATGCGCAAGCCCCGGGCGGCTCCGAGTCCAGTGGGGTGCACGGAAGGGATGTGGCAGCTCCAAGCTGCCCTCGGGTAACCAAGCTGAAACTTCAGGAGCTGAAAAAACAGGAACCAGGCCCTCTCAGAAGCTACAGAAACCATCTTGTGCACAGACTCATAAAAGGGAGTAACGGGAGACCAAGCAGCTCTTTCCACCAGTTCGACTGCTGCTGTCACGGGGACCGGTTCCCAGGGCCTCCCTGGCCAGCAGGGCACATGGAAGGATATTTTGATTGTCCTCGGCCTCCCAGCCTTCTGGCTTTGATGTTTGGGAAGATCTCCCGGATGATCTTCCCAAAATTGGCGGTGCTCAGAGGGCGGCAGCAGAGGTTATCGCAGTATTGCCTAAGGGAGAGGCAGAGACAGAGCTGCAAGGGTAATGTCACCAAGCTCTCACTGCCCTCCCGCCACGTCCTTTCGTCCCCTGCTCAGCGTTGGGCAGGGCTGATCCCAAACACGCCCAGGCACCCGCTGCCCTCTGAACCCCCCGCGGGGCTCCTTGCGCCAGGCCCATCCCCGCGCTCACTTGTAGGCATCGTAGACATCCTGCTTGGGCAGGCAGGTGTCCGTGTGCTCCTCCAGGTGGTTCCGGATCCAGTTGCATGCGTGCATGTACTCGGCCGTGCTCAGTGAGCTCAGGTCCAGGCTACTGCTGCTCCCAGGGGAACATGAGACGACCGCTGAATTAGCAGAAAAGCAGCAGAAGCAGGCCAGGAGATGGCAGAGCTGCGGCCACCTCCCACCGTCCTCCCGCCAGCCCCTGCTCTCCCAGCCAAGCTCCGAACACCGCCCCAGCTTGCTCCAGCACCCACCTTTTCTCCCCCAGGCTGGGCCCGGACGGCAGCTGGAGGTAGAGGTAGAGTTTGTCGTTGTCTGAAAACTTCTGGACATCTTGCTATGGTCAAAGGGTCCGCAGGGAGGGGAAAAGGGACCGGAGACAAAGAGAAGCTGAGGATCCGAAATCAGGACCAGCTGATGCAGGCAGTGCAGTTCCCCTTCCTGGCAGTAACTCATGGGGCACTTAAACCCAAGGGTCTGGTGAGGGTGGATGCAGCCTGCCCACAAGGCAGCGGGATGAATGAATGCAGCAGGGCAGAACTCAGGGGACTGCAGGGGGTCAACCCATGGCGGGTGGGGAGCTAGGGTGCTCCCAGGCAGTGTGCTCGGGGGGCTCTCAGCGCCGCTCCCTGCAGCCAGCGCCCGACCCAAGGGGATGGGGGATCCGGCAGAACCTAGGGTCCAGCCCAGGCAGATGAGGGCTGGGAGCCCACCAGAGAAGGGGGCGCACAGCCTTCCCCCACCCTCAGTGCCGCATCCCACAGAGGCACTCACCAGGATGGAGTCCACTTTGTTCTGCACGGATTTGCTGCACGGGACAGAGACAGAAGGCGTGAGGGCAGGGCAGGACGGCACCACAGAGCCCCGGCCCCTTCCTCAACCCGCCTGCTCCCACCCAGCTCCTCCGCACGGCTCCCGACAGGACAGCCTCAGCCCCAGGCCCTTCCTGGCACCCACAGCTGGGTCAGGGCGATGCCCGGGTGGGCACACCGCAGTACCGAGAGCCGAAAGCTGCCTGTGCATGATGCTCCGGGACCCCCTGAGCACCTGCAGCTCCACCAGACCCTCAGCACCCGCCTGTAGGTGCCGTGTGCTCTACCCTGGCACTCAGGAGGGCAAGGTGGGCATAAACCCACGGCCCGTGCGCTCCTCGCACACCAGTCTGTGCCACCGTGAAATTCCACGTTGGCTTTTCCACCCGAACCAGGCGAAAACGCTGCCAGCAGCGCAACACCGGCACCGAGCAGCATGCGCCTGGGGCTGTGCCGCCTGCGGCACTATCAGAGAGCTGCACGGCACCGCACCGCTCGTCCCTCCAGTCCCTGGGGCTGCCAATTAATCAACCTGATTAAATGACAGCAGGGTCGGACTAACGGGAAGAGCTGCCCGCGTACAAGCAAGCGCGGCCCTTACGAGATGGTGCTCCGCAGCTTCTGCAGCAGCGTGCCGGGCTCCGTGGTGCTGCCCCGGGAGCCGCTGGGTGAGGAACTTCCCTTCCTGGCAGCTTGGGCGCTCGGCTCTTCGTCAGCCATGGCATCAGGCTCCTGGCGGGGGGGGAACCAGAAACTCAAACTCATGAGAGAAGGAAGCCCCTTGAGAACCACACGTCCCCCCAGCACCCTCGGTCCCCCCGTCCTGGTCTGAAGCTGCTGGGCCCCGTCTGGGCGAGGGCCCCGGCAGAGGCTGCAGGGGGGCTGCAGGGAGGCTGCAGGGGCAGCGGCTGGCACCAGCCCCCCCCCCGTCCTGGCAGGGGACAGGGATGCCCGGGGGAAACGAGGAGCCCCCGTCGCCCCGCAGGTCCCCAAGGGTGGGGGACACCAGGGGACGGGGACACGGGGACTGGGGACAGCTGGGGATGGGGGCGTGGGGACAGGAAGCGACAGGGGACAGGAGGAGGGCAGCACCCGGGGTCAGGGGAAACCAGGAAGGGCAGGTCCCCGGGGTCAGGGAACCCCAGGAGACCCCAGGGGCCGGGGACACGGGGACCGGGCGCAGCAGGGGACCCCTGGCGGGCAGCACCCCGGGGCCGGGGGACACGGGGAGGGCAGGTCCGCGGGCACAGGGACACCGGGGGGGCAGCGCCCGCCCCCAGCCCCCCACCCACCTTGGGGCTGCTCCGGCCGAGCTCGCTCCGCTCCGCTCCCGGGGCCGCCCCCGCCACGTGCCGCGGCCCCGCGCGCAACAGGAACCGAAAGTGCTGCTCCCCGCCGGGCCGCGCCCGCGGCGCCCGCCGGCCGCTTTTTTCTGATTGGCTGCAGCTCGGCAGGTCTGCCCGGATACTGCGGCCGCTTTTAATGCGATTGGTCGTTCAGGCTTTCCTACCCGGATACAAGCGGGACCGGTCTCCTGAGTGGCAGCTCGAGGTGAAGTCTGCCTAGTAACAGGCTCCTGATTGGTGGCGCTGGGGGAGGAAGCACGAGGGTAAACGAGCTTGGGCGCGTGCAGTGCGCGCGGTGTGGGTGTGCGTGTGCACGCGGGGTGTGTGCAGGTGGTGCGTGTGCACTGGTGGGCAGCGTGCACAGTGCATGTGCACCTGCAATGTATGCATGTGTGCACCAAGCACCTGTGTGCACCATGTAAGTAGTGTGAGTTTGCAACGTGTGTGAACTGTTCGCTGGGCGCTGGGTGCAGCATGCACACAACGCATATGTGTGAGCAGTGTGCAGCACTTGTACGCACAGCAGCAGCTGTGCAAGCTGTGCACACTGGCCCTGGGGAAAGAGCTGCCGAGGGGGCTTCTGCTCCCTTCCATCGTCTCCATCCCCCTGGCTGGGCGAGGACCATTCCCCACGCTGCGTACATCAGCACAGGAAAATTCTGGAAATCTGCTGTTTTGGCACATGCTGTTTCCCTCCTGGCTGTCCTGCCGCAGGCGAGCTGCTGGGCTCTGGGTGAAAGCCCTCGCACGGCTTCACCTCTCCAGTCCCCGAGGAGCACCAGGAGAGACCCTGCAGCCTGTGGCTGCGGGCACATGAGCAGGGTGCAACTTCTGGGGAGAAAAAAACGCTTTCAACGCTGAGCTGGGCTGCACAACGGGCGTGTTGGAAAAATCGCCACTGTTCAGGAAAGGTTACCTTTGGAGCATCTCTGGCTCCCTCACACTCCTGAAAACAGTGAATTAAAGCAATGGGAGATGAGGTGAGCTGCGGTGCAGAGACATCTGTTTTATTTCAGCAGTGCCCAGCCATGGGGCACTTAGGGGATGATCACTTCATCCTCTCCTGTGCCCTGGGATTTTTGGCACTGAGGCGTTCTGGGGGCAGCGGCGCAGCGTGCCAGTGCCCATCGTGCTCCAGGAATGGGCTGCTGGGGCTGCTGGCAGGATGCAGGATTTGGGATGCAGGATGGGGTGCGGGATGCAGGGTGCGGGAAGCTGCATGCAAGATAGGGGGTGCAGGATGTCGGATGTGAGATGCAGGATACGGGATGTGGGATGCAGGATGCGAGAGGGGGGATGCAGAATAGGGAATGTGGGATGCAGGGTGCGGGTTGTGAGATGCAGGGTGCAGGATGCGGGATTCCGGTGGCGCTGGCAGGGAGGAGGGCTTCTGGACAAGGACAGCAGTGGGATCTCCAGCTTTGCCATCCCATTGTGCCCTAAGTGTCGAAGGCACCGCAGGAGGTCAGGCCACTGGCAAAGCCGAGATCTGGGGAGAGCATCCATGAGAAGGGAAGGAAGTGGAGGGCGGCCGCACGCCAGCCCTGGGGCTGCTAAACCCAGATGTCAGAGGTGCAGTCCCCGCCAGGGTAGCGGATCTCGTGTGCCAGGCAGGGCCCGCCCGGCTCCTTCCCAAAATCCACCAGGAAGTTCTGGTTGACAGTCAGGCCACCCTTCTCTGTGTCCACATCGAGCTGCAGCATGACAGAGCCATCCCTGTGGAGAGGTGAGAGCGGGGTCAGGGGGGATTCTTGCCTCCCCCATCCCCGTGGCTGCTGATGAGCTTGCCTCCCCCACCTGATGAGCTGCGGGTAGAACTGCCGGTCCCAGGCGCTGTAGAGGGACGTGGTGACATACAGCCGCTTCCCATCCAGGCTGAGCTGGATCATCTGGGGCCCCCCCGACACCCTCTTGCCCTGCAGCAGGTGGAGGGGAGGATGAGGTGAGCAGGGGACGCCTCCACCTGCATCGGGCTGGGCTGGAGGAGCAGAAGCACTGGGACCTGCTCCCTGGGCTTGCCCCCGCTGCCCCGCGTGTGTGCCTGGAGGCTGAGGGCGGAGATGGGACGGCGCGAAGCTGAGCTCACCTGGATGACAAAGGGATCCGGCTGGCTCTGCAGCTCCTCATCCCCACAGACGGCCACGGTCCCTCCCTTGGCGATGCTGCCGCCCACAAAGACCTGAGAGAGAGTGGAGCTTGGGGTGGCCGAGACGGGGAAGCGGGGCTGGTCCCACCCCGAGCTGGGGCGGAAGTGGCGGGGCAAGCTGGTGCTGCCTTACCTGTCCCACCAGCCTGGGCCTGCGGGTGTCGGAGATGTCATACTGGCGGACGTCTCCGTGCAGCCAGTTGCTGAAGTAGAGGAACCTGTCGTCCAGCGAGATGAGGATGTCGGTGATGAAGCCTTGGGAAGGGGACAGAGTTGCACAGCTGTGGCAGCCCGGGGCAGGCGGCTGCACCGCAGCTCACGGGGACACACTCACCTGGCATGTCCGGGAGTAGCCACCCCTCCACCTTCTTACTGGGGACTTGGATCACCTTCTCAGCTGCCCAGTCTCCTCGCTGCGGGACAGAGCATGGCCCCCAAAGGCTCAGTGTGCAGGACAGAGGCAGGATAAGGCCCGACCTGGGGTGGATGCCACATGCATATCCACCACCTCCCATCTCTGGGGCTGCTTTGTGGGCTGCAGGAAACCTCATCTCTGGCTCTGTGGAGCCACTGTGAGGATGGGCTCTGGGGCATGAGGAAGGGTTTTGGGGGCCAAAAACCTGTCCGACCTTCCAGCTGGATTAACTGGTTCGGTGGCAGAGGTTCTCCTCACCCGGTTTGTTTTTACACACAACAGACACTGAGAAGGAACATTGCTCGAGCTGTTGTAAATCCACAACAAGGTATAAATAAACCTCCTCTGAATTAAATCACCTCAGCATAAACTACTGCCAGTCAGAACAGGTCCTCCGGTGAGATTATCCACGTAGGCCAGCACCCCCTTCCCGCCGCCTCTTGCTCTCCCAGGGGAGCGGTACCTCGGTCCTGTAGAAGTGGTGGATGGCGCTGCTGATGGTGCACCCCACGAACCCCTCCGCAGCGTCCGGGTTGTGGAGGAAGCGGATCTCCAGGGGCGCCGCGTCCTCGCCCACGTCAATGGCCTGGACGTAGGTGTGAGTGGTCCAGTCCCACACATTGAGGCGGCGTCCGTAGCGTCCTGTGAGGGGGCAAAGGGGGTCAGGGGGGACACTGTGAGGCGCAGGGCCTCCAGCGGAGGTGCCACAGTCCCAGGGGGGCTCAGCCCCACCTCAGTGCAGAGGTGGCCCCGTGGGCTCTGCACCAGGAGCAACACTCGCTTTTGGGGCTCTCTCTTTTTTGAGGCTTTTTAAAATCTGTGTGACCTCTGGAAACTGGTGTGAAATCAGTTTTGCGAGCAAACTGGATAATTTTATGCAGGTCTGTTAGATGGTCGGCGCTCACTCACAATAAAAGAGGGTTGAAATGGGGCTTCATTGCAGCCCTGCTCAGCATCTCCCTCCTGGAGTGCCCGAACAGATGTTTCCTCACCTTTCTTCAGATCATTTGGGTCAAACCCATATCCCAGGCATTTCGGGACTCCCCATTCAGTGCTGATCAAGACATTATGGCGCGGCTGGTACCAGAAGTCATAGCCCATCGGGGGGGCTCTTGTCCCCCTTCTCCCAGTTCCCCTTGATCTCAAATGTCTCTCCATCCAGCAGAATAAAGCCACCTGAAGCAAAAACAAACATGCACTGGTGGTGAGGAAATCACCCAGATTACCCCTTGGAGTGCAGTAAGGCAAAAAGAAATAGGCAGATCAAGGCGTTGCAGACCAGCCTGGCAGAGGCTCCAGGACAGTGCTGGATGCTCGCACTGCTCCTCCTGTCCCAGCACCCTCTCCTGGGGCACTGGCAAGACCCATACCTTTCCCATTGCCAGCCGGGTCTCCCAGGGTGCTGATCATGATTTCACCGCTGCCCAGGCAGTGGGAGGTGTGGGGATAGCCCAGGTTACACTTCCAGAAGACGTCCTCCGAGTTGACAACCTGTGGGAGTTCACAGGCTCCGTCACCTCCCCTGTGCGGGTGAGACGGGTGCCTGCTGCACAGGGGTGCAGGGGGCTGGTGTGACCACGGACGGGTGGGAGCTGCCCCACTGTCCTGCCACAGATGCTGAGCAGGTGAGCCAGCACATGGCACCACCTCCAGAGTACCTTAAAAAGCCTGGGAGCTCGCGGGTCAGTTCCTACATCCACCACATAGATGCGGGAGGAGATCAGGCTGGGGAGGATCAGGCGGTTCCTCTTCTTGGTGGTGTCCCCAAAGCAGCTGCTGCAGGTGTTCCAGCCAGAGTGGTGCAGCTCGTCCCCCACGTTGGGCATAGGCAGGCGGTGGATCACCTGCAAAGGGCCATTCCTGCTCACACCAGGATGCAGGACTCTTCTGGATCAGACCCGGGAGCTCAGAGCATTGCAGACTGCAATGGATGGGGTCAGGGTACCTCAGGCAAGCCTAACTCTGCAGCGGGGGTGTGCTGGTGCACAAGGGAGCCCAAGGATGGCACACAAAGGGGGGTTTTCCTGAGCTTTCCTCAGGAAGGCTCAGTGTCTTAGGAAGAGCTGGGTAGGCACCAGCCTTCAGTACTGGACCCGCAGCTTTGGAGAATGTGAGGGAGGGCGTGCACTGAGCTGTTCCCCTTGGCTGGTGTGTTGCCACCAGCTTAGCACTGAGATGAGGCGCTCGGTACCTGGCAATAGTTTGGAGATTCAGGATTGACATCCACAGTAGCCAGAAAGTCAGGTTTGTTCCTGCCGGTGTTCCTGTAGATGCAGGGCACGTACAATATCTCCTCCCGGGGCCCTTTCAAGACAGAAATGTTGCACGAGCATCAGCAGGAACCACTGGGCAGAATGAACACCCTGCAGGAATCTCTGGCTGGATCAGGCTGCCCTGTGGGGCAGTAGGATCTCTACATCCCTGCTTGGACATGCGAACCCCACCAGTCACACCAAACAAACCACACCGTGTCTCATCTCCATCACAGCAGAAGCCTTGAAAATACATGAGAAGCACAAAGCTAAAATGCTTGCTGTGCTGAAGCTAAGGGCACAATTCCCCTGTGCCTCGATGAGGCTCAAAGGTGCTGCCAAGCAGGTCTGCTGGCTCCCAGGCACAGTGTGACGAGCGTGGTGCTGGGATGGCTGCACCCAGGGACCCTAGGCCTCCAGCAGCAGCAGCACCCCGACCCTGCAGCCTCCTCGCAGCTGCAGGGGCGGCATGGGTGCTGCGCCGTGTCAGAAAATGCTGCCAAAGCGAAGCTGGAGGAAGAACAGGTCTGAGATATGCTGAGGAAGAGGAGGTGGGAACAGGGAGAGGTGACCTGGGACCTCTGGCGCTGATCCAAAGCAGACAACAGCAGCCTTTTCAACATGACACCTTTATCAGCTTTCCTAACAGCGGTGTCTGTGTCGGCTTTGGGTTCGAGAGCAGCTGCCAGGCACCCAGGGACCCCATCCCTGCAGCTGCTAGGGAACCAAAAGCCAGGGTTCAGGACACAGTCAGAGTGCAGAGCCTAATTTACCTCCCCAGGTATCCCAAGGAGCTTTTCATCACCTGCCTGTGAGCCTGACCTGCCTGATGTCCACATGGAAGAGATTTTTGGTGCCAGGGTTACTCAGCAACCAGATAGAGCCTGGGCATCAAAAGTCCCCAGGGGGGCTGCCAGAGTAGCAGAGTCAGTGGGATTTATGCTATTTACTATTAACTCAAATCACCATCCAGCCCTGCCAACATCCAGGCATGTTTTAAAGACTCAGCTCTTCACTGTTGTTTGCTTTGTTCAAAGATGTTACAGGGACAGGAATCACAGACCAGGATCAAGTTCCAGAGCTGTCTAAGGTTTCAAAGATGTGCTTGCTAAGCACTGGAGAGGAGGATTAAGGGAGGGATAGCAATAGATGCTTTCATCGGTCCCTTCACATGAGAGCACTAGTGTTTTGGCACTGCAAACAGAAGTCAAAGTGCCTGAACAAGCAGCCTGTTAGCCTGTGAGGCTGGTTTTCGTTTCAGGAGGCTCTGTCCTGTCAGAATGCCAGCCACCAGGAGCAGAGCCTGGTGCCGTGTTCCTGAGGGTGCCTGGAAAAAAAAAAAAAAAAAAAAAAAAAAAGGAGGGTGCCCCCTTCCTCCCCGGCCTTCTCTGCTCTCTGTTCTCTACTCTCTGGAGATCCAAGAGCATTTAGCTCCCAGCAGCGGTGTCATGGGCCTATATTGTGTGGTTGCCTCTGAGAAAATTAAATCACATTTGGTTTTGAACAGTGAAGCCACGGGTGACTTTGATGCAAGTTATGACCCATCCCAAGCCACTGTGAAGCCTAAGAAGGTTTGTTCTGAGACCAAGCTGTCATTATGCAATTGGAGTTTGGCGCTGGGACAGGCCAGATGCAAAACTTTCACTTCTTTGCTTCCCCAGCGCTTGCTGGGGAGCCTCTTTGGTTGATGGAGTTAATGGATAACGCCTTTTGAAAGCATTGTTCTAATCTCCACCTAAATCACAGACAACACAGGGCTCTTCCCTGAGATCCCTGGATTTTGGACTTGCCTTTCATCGCATCCAGAGGAGAGGCGAAGCCAGGGCCACACACTCCACACCTTTCTGAATCGAGAAGAACAGAAACAAACAGCAATTAGATCACAGAATCATAGATGGTTTGGGTTGGAAGGGACCTTAAAGATCATCTAATATTCCCCCCTCCCACCATGGGCAGGGACATCTCCCCAAAACCAGGCTGCCCAAAGCCCCATTCAGCCGGGCCTTGCACCCCCCCAGGGATGGGACACCCACAGCTTCTCTGGGCAACCTGTTGCAGTGCCTCACCACCCTTGGAGTAAATAATTTCTTCCTGATACCTGACCCAAAACTGCCCTCTTCTGCTTCAAGCTGTTACCCCAATCCCCCCACTGCACTCCCTGACAAAGAGTCTCTCCCCAGCTTTCCTGTAGCCCCCTTCAGGGACTGGCAGGCTGCTCTGAGGTCTCCCCAGAGCCTCTCCAGGCTCAACACCCCCAGCTCCCTCAGCCTGCCTCCGTAGGAGAGGTGCTCCAGCCCTTTGGCCATCCCCGTGGCCTCCTCTGGACTGGCCCTAATAGGTCCCTGTCCTTCTGGTGCTGGGGCCCCAGAGCTGAATGCAGTACTCTAGGTGACAGTGAGTCATTTTAAACCCCTTTTTGAAAAGGAAAGCCTGCACACTGCACACATTCCTGCTCTGATGAGTGTTCAGCCCCACTGGCCTCTCAAAACAAACAGCCCTCGCAGCCACGGGAAGGCAGGCGATGGTCAGCGGAGGCAGATTCTCCCTGGCCTCCACCGCTGAGGTCTCAGATGACGAAGACAAGCATCCAGGGTGAATCAGGATGCCAGCATGCATCCAAATGACTCCCAGAACAGTTTGTCTCTGGACAGCCAAAAAGGTTAGCGATACAAATCTAGTGCAGAAAAGTGTGGGGCTCAAAGCTGCATCTCTCCACTCTGCCTCTCTCTGCAGTGCCTTGCCTGGGGTGTGAGTGCTGAGCTTTCTCACACAAAGCCCCTGCTCCCACAGCATCCAGGGCTGGAGACATCAGCCTCCACACTAGCCCCAGCCCCGTTCTGCTGTTGGTCTCTGGGTGCTTCGAATTCATCCAGCCTCACCCTCCAACAGAAATCAAACCAACCAAGGAAAGCATACTTAGTGCAGGGGGATGAGAGTTTTGTAAGAAACAACCACCACCTCCAAAAGGATCCCTTTTCCCCATTTATGATGGCAAGCCTGAGGAGAGGGAGGAAACCTGCAGCTAAACTCTACTACTCAGCTTTGCTGACTCAGTTTCTTGTTTGTTTTTTAAGGTTTTCTCCTGCAGTCCCTGAGGACATCATGATCTGCAGAAAGCACTGGACACCAGCATGCGGGTCCCTGCTCCTACCTGAAGCACTGTGGAACCACCATGCTGCCTTTCCTTCCCCCTTCCCCTCATATTAGCCCTGCAGAAAAAGCCCCATTAAACCCAAACTTTGCATTAAGGACTCCCTGTCGTGGTATGGCTGATTGCAACAAACACAATTTGTTGCAGGTGAATATAATGGGAATAAAGGAAATAAAAATAGAAGGCATTTAATCATCAGTCAGCCTAAACACTTTCTGGCATTTTAGTAACTTGAAAAAAGAAACGCTCTCCTGGCAGAGAAGACACCCCACTCATCCCCACGCGTCTTTTTACTGTATGCTTTCTGGGCGTCACAGTAATAAACCCTCAAGACCCAGCTCAGGATAAGTTTTGGAGGCTCCAGAGCTGAGCCCACAGCCAGTAGGCAGCCAGCCACCAAACAGCCCCAAGCCTGCTCCTCCTGAGAGCAAGCTGCAGCCTAGCGAGAGATATCTTACCGGTGCTGGAGGCCGTGCTAGAGGATTTCACCTGCTGGTGAGAAGCAGAAGGAGGTGATGCTGCCTGCATGCTGCCTAGTAGGAGCCAGTCGAGTGAGGAGATGCAGCTCTACAGGGTTCAAATATATAGGGAGTGGGATGGGGAGCAGCATGGTGTGAAAAGGACACCAAGGGGAGGATCCACATGCCCCGGGGTGTGGGAGGTACTGGGGCAGCCTTCAGCGTCTTACAGTGCTGGGATCGTGCAGGGAAGCTATTTCAGAGCTACCAGAATCTCCTCCCTTCCCACAGGGGAAGAGGACATTGCTGTGGCTGCATTCTGTAGTACATATGTTCTTGTGAAATTCAAAACAAGGGCTTTTAGCCATGGAGAGAAAGCAGGCAGCTCCTCTCCTCTGATTCTCTGCTAGAAACACTGTCCTGAGTTTCCCCATGGGGTGCCCCTCATGAGAGATGGGCAAGTGCTTACATTTCCAACCACAGAAGTAATTTTATGAGGTTGCAGATGTTAATCACTAGCAAAAATGAAAAATGAGGACTGGGTTTCTTTTAAATGCAGGATGAATGTTTACTGTGGGATGTTAATTTGCAGGCTGGAAGGAGGGCAGGAGCAATATAACAGTTTTCCCCATGACACATCTAACTTAGTCAGTGTCTGCTGCTGCTTCTGGCTGCAGAGCTGGGTGGCCGCAGGCTCGCTCTCACGGGCAGTGCAGCAGGCGCTCGGCCTTTACAGACACATCTTTACCAGCAAGGTACTGCCCTGTCCCTGCCAGTGCTCACCCCAGGTGCAGACCCAGAAAATCAGCAAGCTCTAACACTAATGACCTCTCTCATGGGAGGCTGCTTGTCCACAGCTCCTGAGGATTGGCACCAAAAGGTGATCCAGTGATCCTGTAGAAGTGATTTCCCAAACGTCAACCTTATCATTAATCACTGCTGAAAACATTATAGAAAGGTTCAATGAAATAAGATACATGAAGATCTAGGTGATGTGCAGAACAATTTTATTTGTGTTTAAAGCAGAACACAAGAGCACACCAATGTCAGGAATCAGACACCTCTTTTAAGATTAAAGCACTACATGCTCCTTTGGCTGTAATACATTACTGACCCAAGCACGCCACAAGGAAGCCTCAAGTGCTCTTGCACCAAGGAAAGACTGTCCAGGAATGACCTGGATGAGGAACAGCAACTTGGACTAGAGAGAAAAAGGGAGTCTAGGCGATGGCGTCTAGGCCAAGATGTCAGAGGTGGAATCTCCACAAGGGAAGCAGATAGCACGGGCAAGGCAAGGCCCGTTGGGTTCCTTTCCAAAATCCACCAGGAAGTTCTTGTTCACGGTCAGGCCTCCTTTCTCAGTGTCCACATCAATCTGCAGCATGACAGAGCCTTCCCTGTGAGGGGGCGAGAGAGCAGGCATTACAGACAAGCACACCTGGGCCCTTCATGCCCTTCATGAGGTGAAGGCATTCTCCCTGACATCTTGTCTTCTCCACAGAGAAGACAGCAGAGGCCCACTTCCAGCAGCGGCATACACCAGCACCCATGACTCCGTGCTGAATTCTCAGCGGAGGCGAGTAAACCACCAGGCATGATGTGACAGACAGGCTGGAGCTTGCCTTTGTGTTGGAGGTCATCTTTACTAAACCAAAACATCTCTGGTGGAGCAGAGCCGTGGCCTGGCTCTGAGAGATCCACAGATGGATTGACTCCACCTGCAAGGCTGATCAATGTACGCGCTCCCAAGCCAAGCCGTGCCACTGCAGCTCCACACAGGGAGCAGGTTCAGAGGTGCATGGGAGACAACTGCATGTGCAATTCAACAAGAGCAAGCTGCAGCAACCACAAATGCATCCTTGCAGCCCCCCAGGTGAGGCACCTTTCCCACTGCTAGCAATGAGGCCTTGCAGAAGAGGCCCCTTTCCTCCCACAGATTTCTTACTTGACCACATTCGGGTAGAACTGCTTGTCCCACGTGCTGTAGAAGGAGTTGGTGACGTACAGCCTCTTGCCATCCACGCTGAGCTGCATCTTACAAGGGCCACCGTACACCCTCTTGCACTGGAAGCACAACAGAGAGCAGTGATGTCATGGGCCTCTTTCTTTCAGCAGACAAGCAAAAGCAGCGGCAGCAGAGCAGAGAAGCAGAGCAGAATGGCTGCCTCCCCTCCTAACACAGGCAGGCAATTAAGAATTGCAGGCATGCTACCAATGGCCATGGAGACCTTACCCCAGAGACTCTGGGGAGAGAACGAGCAGAGCAGAGCCAAAATTCAAAGGACACCATTGCAAAGAGAGGCTGTGCTGCTCACCTTGATCACCAAGGGCTCCGGCTGGCACTTCAGCTCTTCATCTCTACAAACAATCACGGGCCCGCCTCTGAGGATGCTGCCTCCCACAAACACCTGGAAGCAAGGCAGTGGGAGACGTGTGGCTTGTCTTCTAACCACTACCAGGTACCTCTAAGGAAGGCAAGGCTGCAAGCCCCTCTACCCCTGCCTTACCTGTCCCACCAGCCTGGGCTTGCAGGTTTTGGAGATCTCATACTGGCGGATGTCTCCGTGCAGCCAGTTGCTGAGATACAGGTATTTGTCATCCAAAGAGATGACCATGTCGGCTGTGAAGGCTAGGACACAGAAAAAAAGAACTCTGGAGGAGGCGGCATCAGCAGAAATCTCAGCCCCTCTGACACTGGGTTTACAGGGCACAGCCCTGAGTGCCAACTGCTGGGCTTCACCAGGCTGCACAACACAATGCTCTGAGAGGAAAGAGGAAACACCACATCAGGGCTCACTAACCTGGCATCTTGGGGAGAATCCATCCCGACACGTCCTTGGCTGGTATCTGAATCGCTTCCTCTACTGACCAGGTGTCTCTCTGCAAAGGATCACAAACACCACACCATGGGCATTCCTGGCTGCTCAGGCAAGAGCCCTCCCCTGCGCTCACCCGCTTGCACATCCAGGTAAATCATAGAATCACAGAATATCCTGAGTTGGAAGGGACCCAGAAGGGTCATCAAGTCTAAGTCCTGGCACTGCACAGGTCTACCCAAAATTTTAGACCATGTGACTAAGTGCACAGTCCAATTGCTTCTTAAATTCAGACAGGCTTGGTGCAGTGACTACTTCACACCTGGGTTTCTGGTGGCTGCTGGCAGAATACTTGCCTCACAACATGCCTTGTAGAAGCGGTAGATGATGCCACTCAGGGCACAGCTGACATATCCCTCAGCAGCATCGGGGTTGTGGAGGAATTTAACGCTCAAAGGCAAAGAGTCCTCCCCCAGGTCAAAGCACTGGGTCAGGGTGCGGCAGGACAAGTTCCACACATTCAGGCGGCGCCCAAAGACCCCTGAGGAAGAGGAAAGGCAAGAGTCGGGAGAGGGCAGGGGAGCTATGGAGATCGATAACACCTAAAAATGCTCCCTAGCAGGGACAGCCACAGCAGCAGCTACCCAGAATTAGCAGCAAAATGCAGTGACTTTGGGAGCAGAGGGAGAAGACAGGAACTAGCCTGTCTTGAGGAGAGATGCTGAAAGTCCTGGGGCAGTGCCTGTAAAATGGGCCATTTTGGGACAACACCTCTCCCCTCTCCCCGGTTCTGGACCATTCAGCAACATCAACATGCATCAACATCCTCCCATGTCCCTGGTAAGTTCTGGCTCAGTGCTTGCATCCCCACTCTCACCTTTCTTCAAATCATCAGGATTAAATCCACGCCCTGCACGTTTTGGAACGAGTCCGGCAGAGCTGATGAGAACGTTGTGGCGGGGCTGGAACCAGAAGTCATAGCCAGTTGGGGGGG
>CM021755.1:60160-123975 GCA_011075105.1 Heteronetta atricapilla | reverse complement strand
GGTGGTGCAATCTGCTGTGGACTGGTACTGCACACTGAATGCACTGGGAGAAGTCCTTTTGATATAAACATTTTTATTTGTCTTATTTTTGAGTTGGCTGCAAAAACGTAAATGAATCTGTAACCTTTAATTCAAAATAAAAGAGAGAAAACCAGAAATTATTAACAAGAAATAGGTAAGCTGCTCTATGCCCTCCTGTGGCCATCTAGAAGATTTCTTGCTTTAACTCCCAACAAACGAAGTCATGCTGATACTCAGGGGCAGTTTGGAAGTACCATGAGCTCTAGGCGCCTAGGTCCCACTCGCTGGTTCCTTCACATTCTTACCTGTTTCCCAAGAGATGATGATTTCAACAAACAACATCAAATAGTGTATGTAGACCCAGAGTTTTATGTGCATGTGAGTAATGATGGGTTTTAGCCAGTGGGTAAATCTTCTACAATAGTATTGAATGAACATTTGAGTATCTCTTTTTCTCCAGTTGTACAGAATGGAAGAGAAGCTCTGCTTGCAAAAATGGGAACAAAGGTGACTTCAGCAAAAATAAATTCATCACCAAAGAATTTCTAGACAAATGTCATTGCTATTTTCTGAAATGATGTTACATTTTGTTCTCTGAAACAGAAAAGGATTAAATGCTAAAGAGAAAAAAAAAAAAAAAAAAAAAAAAAAAAAAACCCTAAGCTCCAACTGACTTGAAGAACAATTTTATTGCTGATTTTTTATAATATCACATACACAGATGTTAAAATATAACCCAGCTCTGGAAAGCATGGCTTCAGATTAGATATGCATGATTTTTATGCTGTGTCTGCTGTATAACACTGATCAATTTATGAGTAAATTAAGCTTTGCAGGGAAAGGACACTTGTGCTCTGGGACAAGCCCATGAAATGTACAGTTCTGAACAGCTTCACCACCACCACCTGGCAAACAATCCTTAAAAGATCAATGCACTTGGCCTCAAAACTTACAGTCAATAGTGATTACATAGGACATAAGGCAAAGATTAGAGAAATAAATGAGATGTATATCATGTTTCAAAAAGATTCACTTGGCTGCCTCAGAGAAGAAGATGGAGCTTCTGTGGCTCAACCTAATGGAATTCTAAATTTAGACAGCGGACAAAGTCCTGGCTGAACTGATTCACCTGTATAAAATCAGAAGTGGGGGTAGGGAGGAGAGAGAGGAAGAAATAAAAAAACAAAAGAAAAAT
The DNA here is from genome assembly GCA_011075105.1 of Heteronetta atricapilla. Classification (NCBI taxonomy): domain Eukaryota; kingdom Metazoa; phylum Chordata; class Aves; order Anseriformes; family Anatidae; genus Heteronetta; species Heteronetta atricapilla. Next base: position 122,759 of record CM021755.1, on the reverse strand, counting down.
GAAGGAAAAACAACAATAACAGCAACAAAAAACAACTCCATACAACAATTAAATCCAGATATCTGAGGTACTGTCTCCCCCAGGATAACGAATCTCATGAGCTAGAACAGGCCCATCGGGTTCCTTCCCAAAATCCACTAGGAAGTTTTCGTTCACTTTCAAACCACCTCTTTCAGTATCCACATCAATCTGCAGCATAACAGAGCCTTCCCTGAAAAAGGGACAAGAAAACAGACGTTGGGAAAAGGACTCATATTTGCTGGGCAGGATTTGTCTTTGTTTAATATAGAAAGGAAAATAAATTCCAGATTCAGACTAGGCCTTAGCAGGTCTAAAAAGTGAGTTACACTGCCTCAGTGAAATCTGCAACCTCATATTAGCAATTAATGAGTGAAATAGTTCATTCATAGCAGTGAATGAGTGAATAGTTGTTAATTAACAAGGAAAAGCCAAGCTGCACTATGCCCTCCTGTGGACACCTGGCAGATCATCTTTTCCACCCTTGATTTCCAAAAAATACAATCACGCTGATGTGCTTAAAGGCAGTTTGGAAGTAATACAGAAGGCTAGCCCATGTTTACTGGTTTCTTCCTATTCTTATTTACTAGTGCATACAGACTCGGAGTTTTGTGTGTCTATTAAGGAGGGTGATGGATTCTGGCTCGTGAGTGAAATATCCAGATTGGAGATCTGTGTATAAAAAGTTACTGTATTCAGTCTCCTTGCCTGGGAACTTTGCTGTGTAGATCAGCTGGTATATATACACTATTATTTAAATAACAGTAGTAAAATGTTGAACATGGGCTTGCATAGTCATCTCTTTCACCGAAGTGTACTTACTTGACAAGTTCTGGGTAGAACTGCTTGTCCCATCCACTGTAGAGAGAGCTGGTGACATACAATCTCTTCCCATCCAAACTAAGCTGAATCATCTGAGGTCCACCTGGCACTCTCTTCCCCTAAAATTATAATAGAGAACAAGGCACTCAAGACAAGCTACCACAGAGGTTGAGCAAAAGAAATGCAACAGCAAGGAGAAACAAAACAACGTGATGGGCCTGCTACTCAGAGGACCATCCAGCATTCTGAAATCTTTGACACTGGAGTAACAAATCTTCCTGTTTTGGGGAGAGAACAGTTTTTACTGAGAGCCTTATTTCTTATTAACAGGTAGCCTCAAAGCCAACTCAGATGAGTCTTGCTTACTTCACAGAACTAGTAATGTAAGAAAGTAAGGGCTGAATGGATCATGATGCTGTGCTTAGATGGAAGCATCAATAGTCAAGCAAGAGATGGGTGGCATAACACAGCTGCAAATAAGAACATGTCTATACAGCAACTAGGTTACAAACTGTACTGTGAATAAAAGGAGTATGTGGAACTTCCTCAAACCATCTTCAGTAGACAATAGATCTAGTCACGAGCATATTCAGACCTTGCACATCCCATAACACTTTGCATACATGGCTGCCTTGGCAGTGATGATATTAACGCACAGTAATTATGGACAGAGACAGTTAATATCCTTTCATTTTTCTATCACAGTGACTAGTTTTATAAAACTCTGTATCTGAAAACTTATACACACACATACAAGGGATGCTGAGGAATACTACATGACCTGGTTTACTGTTTCAGTTGTTGAATGCTTATCAGAAGGAATGATGGCAGTGTGAAGTATATGCATTGAATTAGCTTTAAATTAGCTAGCTAACAACAGCAGGGAAGATGTAATTACACAGGCTTCGTTACAGTCAAACAACTTGTACAATTCCATTGAGGACCCAGAACACTTACCAGGATTTACTAGCTCCAGCCCATGCTGAAATGTGATACCTGTAACCCAGGCTGTAAGCCAAGATATAAGCTCGCTCAGATATTGCTTTATATGTTGTACCTTTGACTGCAGTGTAGGGATATTTCAAAACAGATTATAATTAACAGGGCACTGACAAATTACAACATGCACGCCAGGAAAACCTACTTTGATCACAAATGGCTCTGGCTGACACTGCAGCTCCTTGTCTTCCACTACAGTTACAGGTCCACCTTTTATGATGCTGCCTCCCAGAAACACCTGTAACCAAGGGAGGGTGTGAGAACAGGTGCTAGATATCAAAGGGACATGAAAGCAGTATAGTGATAATTCTCAAGCAAGGGTAAATTGCCATTTCCTCCTTTTAAAAAGGAGGAAATAAGATTGTACTGCCCTTGTACGTGACAGTTTTTCTGATGCTGGCTTACCTGACCCACCAGCCTGGGTTTGCGAGTGTTGGAGATATCATACTGACGGATGTCTCCGTGCAGCCAGTTGCTGAAATACAGGAACCTGTCATCCAGTGAGATGAGGATATCAGTAATAAGACCTTCAAGAAAATATGCAGTAGCAGTCACAAAATGGGCAAGACCAGCAACAAACAAAACCACAAGCCTAATTCAAAATTCCAATCTTATTAGCCTAAGAGAAATATGTTAAGAAATGGGCTGAACAAACACAATTATCCTTGGAAGCTCTGTGCTTACGCAAATGGAGGTTTAGACCCTACCAGCATTTCCAGTACCATTCTATAGTTCTGTTCTGGAACTATTGTGAGTTTACATACAAGACCCAAACTCAAAGTATTTTTCTATAGAAACTAACCTAAATCATTGAGCAATGTGAGAGCAGAGGCCTGACAAGATCTCCCACTTGGTGGCTCATAAACAAAGCTAAATTGGTTACACAGGAAGTGTTATACAAAGAATCCAAGCAGAAATTTAGTATTTTACAAGGAAAGTGTTTGACATGTAAAGATTTTCCAAAAAGCTACATTGCAGAAGGGAACTCAAGAGGAGAACGCCCCATTTCTTCTCCAAACATGTTCAAACTAACCAGGCATGTCAGGGAGAAGCCATCCTTGCACCTTCTTGCTGGGTACTTCAATCACCTTCTCTGCTGCCCAGTTTCCTTTCTGCAAAAGGCACAGGAGAAAACACAGCATTATTAATTAGTGCCTTGATGTTAGCCAAGAGGCTTGCATGACAGAGGGAGGAAAAGCAAACAATATTATTTATTTAACAGGCCCTGGTAGAGGTGATACACACACTGCAATGAATTGTTACCAAGGCGTGAGGATGGTAAGTAAACCACTACTGAGAATGAACTGTGTTAGTGATTATACAATGAAACAACATCTCAGACTGCTCCAACAGCAGGACTGCTAATGTCCTACAGACTGTCATCCTATCTCCTCCAGCTTGTCCTCCAAAATGACAATGGTTCTGCTCCCCTGTTCTTGACACCATCAATTATCCTCCTGGCTCTAACTTCAGGTCTTCCCTATGCTCCCAAAGAGTGGCTGGGCAGTAGGCAGCACAAGCTGTCGCTGGTGACAAGTCACACATCAGCCGCAGAGACACTCAAGAAGTCTGCCAACTGCAACCGCTCAGCCATGAAGGACCTGTATGGTAACCTCATGAAATCCATGGTATTGCTTTTATCCTCGCTATCATTAGATGGTTTTCTCTCCGACACAATGGTATTGCTTGGCTAGAATTGGACTGGAATTAGGAGCTCTATCTCTTTTCAATCAGATTCTACTATTTCCTATGTGACTGGTGGATTTCTGAAGTTGCTGAGTTTGCCATGGCTTCTTCCACTGCTTACCTCCGTCTTGTAAAACCGATGAACTGTACTACTCAGAGCACATCCAACGAGCCCTTCTGCAGCATCCGGATTGTGGAGGAATCGGATTTCCAAAGGTATGGAGTCCTTCCCTAAGTCAATCTTCTGAATGTAAGTATGAGAGTTCCAGTCCCACACATTAATATGACGACCATAATGCCCTAAGGGATCGAGTCAAACAAGAATAAGCACATAACAGATTATTTTAACTTTAATGAACAACCACTTTTACTTTTGAGAGTTTAAACACATGATCCCTCACCTTTCTCTACATCAGCTGGGTTAAACCCATCTACCCAGACTTTTGGGGTTCCCCACTCAGTGCTCATCAGGACATTATGCCGTGGCTGATACCAGAAGTCATAACCAAGTGGGGGGACCTTCTCCCCTTTCTCCCAGTTCCCTTTCACTTCAAAGGTCTCTCCATCGAGCAAAATAAAGCCACCTGATACAAAATGGAAGAAGACTGTCTTAAGATACAGAGATTCAAAGTGTTAAAAAAGATAAATAATATACTAATATACTTAAATATCTATTTGCTAAGCACTCTGTAAATGTGACCTTATGCTTAAAGAAAATATTGTGATTAAATAACAAAGGGGATTAATACCTTTTCCATTGCCAGAAGGATCTCCCAAACAGCTGATCAAGATGTCACCACTGCCCAGACAGTGAGAGGTGTGAGGATTAGCCACATTACACTTCCAGAACAGCTCCACTGGCTCCACAATCTAAAATGAGTATACATATAGTCAGACCTTCGCTAAGATTATGGAATACCAATTTTACCAGTAGGAGCAGAAGTTTCAAAGAGTGGGAATGGTGTGTGCCTCAGGGCAGCAGTTTCTTTTGCTACTTTGCTTTTTGAGTACTTGCCACCTCCTGCCTTCTACTCTACCCAATAATACACTACCATCCATGACATTATAGATATATTTGTTCTTTTCAAAAATATAAACAGCAACAGTCTAATTCATGAATCACTGGGACACTTGCATCTGAATTTGTTTTAATTAGTATTAGTGGCAGAAACAACACTGTGCAATTTTCAGACGTCAGCTCTCATTTGAAGTTCAGAGGAAAAAAATCTTTGAGACTTGCCAGAGACACAGTTTGAAACAAAATCCACTGCATAGGAAAAGACCTTTGGGATGTTTTATTCCACTGTACTAACAGCTAAAGTCTGGCAATGTTCTAAAGATCTCAGAATTGGAAGATTATGAATGAGAGCATTTGCAGGATCACTTTAAATTTTCCTTCATTACACATTATGACCTGTCTTCAAAAGTCGTGTTTGATCAGTACACTAAATTTGTCTCTGGCACTTTGTACTGAAGTTTTACCCATTGGTGTAGGATTCACTCAAATTAACTCTATCCCAGCTGAAGCCAGGACACAAGTATCGACTGACAGCGTACATATTTACATCAAAGCTAGTCCTCTATGCTTATTGTATAATCAATAAAGAGATATAGACACTTTCAGGACATAATTTCTTTATCCTAATACAGTTGTTTAAACTAAGTTAGACAGATCTGACTCCAGCAATGTGTATTTTTCCACTGTCTGAGAAGGGAATATAAACAGATGTGTACTAAGTAAAAAGTCTGTATCCAAACCAAACCTGAGCCAAATAAATTCTATTGAAGTGGAAGCTTTTTTTTTTTTTAAAAAAAAAAAAAAGAGTGATTTGTTTCAAAGAACAAGAGTTAACAAAAAAGTTATTTTCTCCCTATTAAATAATTTATTAGATTTTTCTTTTTGAAAATCTACATATCGTAAGTTTAGGAACAAAGTTTATAAATCAAGGAGGAGGAAAATGGAGAAAATCTGGTTTTGCTCAGTTAAAATCCCATCAAATCTGAAAAACATATGCTCAGTTGAATGTGTTGACTGTGTCAGATATGAACTTGCCTTGTGATCTGCTAGTCAAAAATGATATTACAGCATGCTAACACATTGACTGAAATTTGTATTGCAGAGGCAGGATGAATTCTAAAACTTCCTAACTTCTGAGTGTTTGACATTGTATGTACTTGTACTTGCAAGATTTTTGTGTGTATTTTATCAATAAACTGTAGGAGTCTCACAACTCCCACAAGTTCCTAATATTTGGCAAACGCATCTAAATCTGTTCTGACTTCTGTTCTAATTTTAAGTTGGAATCCATAAAATTGCCATCTCTTGGCTAAAAAAAAAAAAAAAAAAAAAAGATATTTTGAAATAACCTAAATATACCTTATGGATTCTAGGAGCCTTCGCGTCCGTTCCCACATCCACCACATAAATGCGAGACGAGATCAGACTTGGTAGAATGAGACGATTTCTTCTCTTTGTAGCATCCCCAAAGCAGCTGCTACAGGCATTCCACCCTGAATGATGGAGCTCATCTTTAAGATTGGGCATGGGCAGGCGATGGATGACCTACAAAGTCAGAGACATACTTAAGATTCAGTCTAGGATAGTTTTTCCCCTAGGCAAAGAAATGGGTCTTTATGTCAAAGCATAAATTAATAAAGAGCAGAAGAAAACTGCTATTTGTTATTCAGGAAGCAGATTCAGTGTGAGATATGCAGAGCTGAAACAGTAAAGGGGGAGAAGAATGTTGGACATCACAATTGCATAGCATTTGTTAAATATTGTATGCTATTAAATTCATCCAAATCTTTTAAAGGTTCCAGCTAATTAAGGAGACATGGAATAATAATATGGAAAAAATATATATATATTTTAAAAATACATATTTATGTGCTGCAAGTTCTAGATTTTACAAGATTTACCTGATTACAGCTGGGACTGACTGTTGCAAACTGACTTGTTAATTTGCACTCTTGGTTCTGATTTTTACCTTTCCCCTGTATAACTAAGAAAAGTTGAAGATAACAGCTAAGTTGTGTCAAATGTTCAGGATATTTGTTTCCTCCACTCCTCTACAATAAAAACCTAAGCAGTAGTTATAAAAAAAGAACAAATTATGAAAATCTACATTGTCCAACTAGATTCACTGCTCCTTCAAGATATGGAGATCAGAGTCCAAAATATCTTCAGTAATTTTAGTCATATGAGCATTGAATGTTTAAATACAGTTTAGAGCATACTGTTTGCAACAACAAACTAATCAGTCTTAACAATCATTGGGATCTGGTAGTGTTGGTAGATCGCTAGTTACAGCTTTCCATTCACAAAGTAAATGGATTAGATTTCTATTGCCTAATGTGTACAGTTTCCCAGGATATCAGGGATACTACACTATAAACTGTACTCCATGCTACTGGCACACCCCAAGGAAATAAGACCTAGAGTTTAATACTTACATTCAGTATAAATCAGCAACTGTGCTACAAAGAGGACTATTGGAACACTTAGCACAAAAATGCTCTAAACATGTCATGAAACTAACAAGTTAAATGTTATTTTGACTAACAGCGGAGGATTTTGATTGATTCTCAATACAAATACCTATTTGAAAATTATGAAAAAAGAGAAACAAAACATGAAGTCAGTTACAGAGCAAAGAAGGAAAGTTCATGACTGGAAGGGTCACAAATCATATCAGAAGTAAGACTAGAAGCAGTGAATGCAAACCCAAATATTAATCACCCTAGAAAATGGAGCGCTAGAGCTGTTCTACACATGGTACCTGACAGTAGTGGGGAGATTTGGGGTCAACATCCACAGTGGCCAGGTAGTCAGGCTTCTCTATCCCCGTGTTTCTGTAGATGCAGGGCAGGTACAAGATCTCCTCCCGGGGACCTTTCAAGGCAGAAGTCTTGTTTAATGTGTTGGAACAAGCCACTTTATAAAAAACTGAGGTTGATACTGAAATACTCTTTTTTTTTTTTTTTTTTTTTTTTTTTTTTAAATCTCCAAGTCTATGAACTGTGATTCTTCCTCACTGGTAACTAGGAAGCCAAACCTCAGTATTTCCATTGTCTGGAGGTAACATTTCCATTGTAAGGAGGTTACAGCAAGATGCCTCAAGGGCTTTTGTAAGGTTCAGGATTTAACCCAACACTGCTGGGAAGAGCAGAACATGACTTTAGTACAGCTATGAGTGGATGAGAAGCTTGCCATTAAACTATGTCACACAATCCCTTCTCCAGTTTTCCTTTCCTTCTCTCATAGAAAATCACTTGCTTTTATGAGAGAGAGTCTGAGTGCAGTCTATAAAGCTCTCTACCCAAAAATACAGAAAAAGCATTTTTGTACACTAAATTATGGTAACTTGCACCTCATATTCTTATGAGTAAGCTCTATTTTGCAGCACTGAAAATGGAACAGTTTGCTACATGTTAGCATCCTATATCCTATACCTATACACTTATCTAAACCCTGATCTGCTTTGCTTTAGCAGTATGACTCGGTGAACTCATGGTAACAGAGCTTGCATGCTTTGTGCAGCTGTGTCCAAAATGAAATCAAATCTCTTCTGATATTTGAAGTCTACTTGGCCTTGCTAATTAGCCACTCTGGAAGGCATCTAACTAATCTTCACTGAATTTGAAATCACTTCCTTTACTGATGGCCTGGATTTAAGAAAAGATGTTACACTACTTGCCTTTCATGGCATCCAGAGGAGTTGCATATCCTGGGCCACATGCTCCACATTTTGCTGATTAGAGGAAAACAAAGAAGAATTTTAAGTCTCTACATTATTTTAAAATTTATCTATAAAATAATATTGGCTTTGCATTCAAAGACTGATATATCTTAGATTGATTGTTACATTACCACACCTGTAAGTCTCACTGACTCCAGTTAGTGGTGAGGTTACTTGAGTTTCTGAAAATATACTGAATATGACACTCCACGCTCAAAAATGATGGCAAATTTCGGCCTTTATTTCAATGAGTTCAACCTCACTATTTTAAACCACATTCATATATGACAACGGTCTATGGATTTAAAGAAAATTGTGTTAAATGTTTTAGAGAGAGCTGCTGAATCACTGCCAGATGAGTAAGTAGCCAGATTGCCCAGTTTGAACAACCCATTTTATTATTATTGGAAAGCCTCCAGTCTTCCTCTGCAAATAAATGCTGAAGAAGTAGCGATTTTTAAGGATTTACAACCTGGGTAAGAGGTGACACTGCAGGTGACCAGAAAGGAAAAGGGAAAGGGGAATTACAAACCACTACACATTTTCTTTATTAGAAACTCAGCTCCCCACCTCTGTTCCTTGAACAGGCAATTCCATATTTACCATTTCTAGCACAGCATCTACAACATGACCCAGCAGAAGGAGGACAGCTTAGCGGGGAGACCATAACATTAGGAAGCTAGAGAGAGAACCTAAATGTCCTCTGGAGAACCCCACAAAAGCAGACAAAAGGACTGAGTCTAGTGGAAAGTCTAGTGGAAAGCTGGGCTCTGTGTCAGGAGCGAAGAACACAACATTTTATAGAAGCTGAGTGCATAAGACTGAGACACAATGCTCCTCTTTTCTCAAAGTCAAAAACAATGATAGACCCTCAAAACTTCAATGGGACTGCAGCAGTTGTCACAGATTCTCTATCTGGAAAGTGATGCATTCACTGCCAAAAAGACAGGACTCCTGTGGTAGGGTCATTCAGAGTTAAGAACTTGATCTTCAAGAAGCATAAAGCCCTGCTGGCTGCTTACATGTAACATTTCGTAACTGTTTCAGCTTATTTCTAACTTCCTTATTTCCCATTGTACAGGCTTGGATCCGTATCAACATCTAAGTAAAATAATATTGAAACAGCCTCACACACAGCGATTTCTATTCAAACGCAGTCACCATATATGCTGAGGATATATGCTGAGGATATAACATATATGCTGAGGATTGTATCAGTAAACTGTTAGAAAATTAAGAAAATACTGCCCTGAAGTATTCTCAGGTTATTCTCCTGATACCCCACCTGGAGACCTGAAGTGTCAGTGATAAAATCAACCAGCTAATTGTTTGCCATTCTCTGATACCACCGCATTTAAATACAGAAGTTTATAGCTTTTTTTTTTTTTTTTTTTTTTTTTTTTTTTTTTTTTGTCCTGGATGCTTCAGGCCTAAGATTCCAGATCCAGATGTAGAGACAGCTCCATTGCCCATTTAATTATGGAGCCTTTCTTTAGAGGCAAAATGCTTCAAGCAATCCACTCATTGCATTTGGAGGCTCATAATTTTAAAAACCAGATCTTCTCAAAAAGAGCTATTTAGTACTTTAGGCTTAATTTCACATTCTTTGTGAAACATTTTTATCTGAAAACACAAAATAGAAAGTTTGCTTTGTTCCACTTATGTCTAAGTTTTACAAAAAGCCATAATTTAAACTTTATTCCAATTTTCTCAATCACCTAAATTAGCAGGAACTCAGTATGCATTAGACCACAGTTTAATTAGCATTGCAAATGCAGCATTCTGCAGATTACTTTGAGAAAAAGATTTGTACAAAATTGTTTTCCAGAGAAAACATACAGCAAGATGAGGAACTCTTACATTTGTTTGTTTCTCCTTTCCCTCTGATCTTGTTCAAACACTCTTTTATTTGAAACCATTGTATCTAACTGCCTCAAGATATCTGAGGATGATGCAAGTCTTTCTGTTATATGATGCCAAGCTCATTTGTGAGTACAAAATAAGGTTTTTGTCATGAGACTGATTTTTACCATCTTGTAGCAACATGCTACTTGCAGTGCTGTGTTAATATGCACGGTTAAACAAATTAATATAAATCAGTACATTCCAGAGCCCCCATCAGTCTGGCAGCTGGCCAAGTGTTTTGATCACCAGGAAGTGGGACGCTGTTATCACATACATGTGGTTTGCAGGCTCCAGCTACGACAAAAACACATTTTTTTTTTTCCCCATATCTTACACCTGTGCAGACAAACTCTTTTATGGATAGCTCCTCATTCACAAAGCCCACCTTCCTCATCTTCCTAAATAAAACATTTGTCTACCACCAATTGCTCACGTTAATTTAATAGGAAGAACACACACATTTAACTTTGTTTCATTGTACAATTTTCCTTTTTTTTTTTTTTCCCCACAAATGGAGGTACAATGAGTCCAGTTTCTCTTTATTTCTATGCAGTTTTTCTGTGTATAAATCCCAAGAGCTGATAAAAATGTCCTTGTTCTTTTTTTTACTGTTGTTTACAGCAATTCTCACTGCTGGAAAGCAAAGAGAACTGAGGAATCCAATATAGTTTCCTTTTGCTCTGTATTTTTTCATGTCTTTCTACCTGTCCTGTTCGTCTTGCTGGAGGACAAGTGGACCAGTAAACACAACTGGGATCCCTCATGGACCACCACCATGAATCCATAAGCCACTTTAGAAAACTCTGCAAATTAACCACAAGGACTGGGGATATTTTGCTACACTTCATACAACTAAAAGGCCAATCTGTTTATACTTACGTAATCAGTGTGTTAAAGTTCCTAGGTGACATGCAAAGCCTCTGAGGAAGCCACGGCACAGGTGCACTATACTGGGATTAACCTGGAGTTACCAGTAGTCTTGTATAATGATGTTTATAGATTTACAAGAGGTAATAGTGTTGTAAAAAATATTCTACTCAATAAAGCACAGTTTCATAGGAAGTTGGACAACTATTTACACAAGAAAGAAGTACTTTCTTTCACAGTTTGGGTTGAACAGCTTGAAATAAAGGAAGGGAGCATCAAAGACTTTGCCTTTTTATTCGTATTATTTTATGGCAGTAGAGTTCTTCAGCCCACTTAAGACAAACTGTAAAGGTGCCTGTGTGTAAGAGGGAGTTTAGGAGAAACGTGGCAATAGATTAGGCACCTCTGTTGAGAGCTCAAAGTTAGGTAGAATAAATCTAGGCCAAACTGCGCTTTTCACAGAGCCTGAGGAAATAGAAACTTCACTCAACCTCAGTGTGTGCATTGATGAAATGCTGACATTAAAAAACAAAGGTAGGCAAATCTGGTTCATGGTATGACTGTGCCAGGTTACACTGCTGGAATAAACACCCAAGTGGTAAAAAAGAAATGAGTTTATCAGCTATATATATATGCATGCCAAGAAACAGGCCTTACAGAAGAACTGGGGCAAAAAAAGCACATTCTTTCTAGAATCTGAATCTTTTTCCATGTAACAAATTACGCAAGGAGACTTTAATGATCTGTTAAATTTTTGAAGAGCAGTCTAAGACTTCATCTTATACACTGCCAAGTGTATGCTTTTCCAAACCTTGTAACCAATTAATCACCATCAGGCTACTTCAAGCTTCAGGGTACAGCATTTAACTTACACTTTGTACACTGCCGGGTTACTGCCACTGCCATTTAGACAAAACCGTCATTATCACGGGTTGCAAATTGAAACTTGCAGTTTTTAGGAACTGAAGTAAAACAAGCAGTTTACTTTGTGCTATTAGTACTTACAAAGGCACAAAAAGATAAGCATTCACCACAGGCAGATAACCCAAACCAGTCTCTTTTGCTGAGTCAGAAGCATTGTTTTTGTCTGTGCAGTTATGGGTGTTTTTCTAAGTTCTGCAATGTTTTTTTTTTTTATTATTATTATTATTATTATTTTGTGAAATCACAAGGTAACAGTGTCCACTTTGTAAATTATACAATAATATATTCACATTCAAAGTAACTTTTCTACTTCAGTCCCCTTCATTTCCCAGCACCCAGAAATAAAAGTAAAAATTATATAAACAGAAAGGGAAGTTCAGGTCCTCAGTTTACCATTTTCCTGAAAGGGGCACTCACATCCACATTCAGCTATGGCAGTAAATCCAAACACTTATTTCAGCTACTAAATGCTGAGGTACTAGGGCACACATGACAGCATAGAGTAGCCACTGATAGCATTACAGCTATTTATTTAAAACCACTGGAGCTTTCAGTAGCTTAAAGAAGTAAACCCTTTGATAGAGGAAACGCATGCCCGTGCTGTGCCTCTCCTTACCAGTCCACCCCACTAATGAACACGCTCACAAACTTCACACGGTGCAGAACTGCAGAAAAAGCAGCAGACCCCCCTGCGGATCCCGGGGGGTCTCTTACCCATGCTGGACCAGGCGATCCCAAGTGCTGGGTGTGCTCAGCAGGAAGTGCAGCCGCCTGGACGGGATTTCTGTGAAGCAGAAGCTGCTCCTAGACGGCAATAAATGCAAGCGTGACCGGGTGGGCAGGAAGAGAGAGAAGCTGCCCAGGGGAGGACCCGGTGCGGCAGAACATGGAGGTGAGGGACGGAAACCCAGCACCTACCTCCTGGGAAGCAGGGGAGGAAGCTTTTGGAGCTCACTTCCCAACGTAGCAGAGCCGTACCTGGAGCTGCAGCTGGCTCTTGTTGACTTTCCGCTTGCTCCTCTTTATATTCTAGATGTATTTATCTACGTGTTTTGTGCCCAAGTAGCTGCCCTTACATGAAGAAAGCCTGTATGCTTTCTAACAGGAAAGGGGGAAACAGTTGTGCTCCAAAGCTCGTGGCTGTGGGCAGCGTTTCAAGTTCTCCAGGAGGAGACGCATGTGAGACCGGATCGCAGCTCTGAACCGCGTCCAGCTTGGCACGCAGCAGCTGTGTTTTTAACACTTCATGGCCCTTCGGTCTCTGAAACAACGCAACTACAAAAAGGGATCTGGCCTGCTGAAAACTTCACAGCATCACTGCTCAGAGCAGCTTCTTTCAAGACTGACAGCTGCCCTGAGCACGTGAAAGTCTCGGTTTCACTCGTTAGCCCATCTGGGATTCTGCTAACTGCCCCTACTGAGAAGCAGTCTATTGTTTTCCTGGTCTTTTAAAGGTCAGAAGTTTTTTCCATGCAAAACTACCTGTCATTTTCCAAAAACATTTTCAGGAGAGGACACAATACCTTACTCCCGTACCTTATCCCCCATCCAGATACTTCTCTGCCTTTTATATAAGCCACCAGCAACAGCTGAAAACCTGCATGCTGCTGAGACGTTAAAATCATTTTGCAATTCCTCCATCAAATCAAGAGAGCTGACAAACAATCTATAACTAACCATTTATTTAGATTTATTTAGTGTACTGAGATTTTTATTTTTTTGCCCTCAACAGGAATTAGACAAGCGCAGTCTGTTAACTTGTTTACCACTTCAGACTGCTAGCTAAATATTTTGTGCAAACACATTCCAGTCTAACGTTGCTCAAAAATACTTGTCTCTATTTTTTGTTTTCAATACCCCACTGCTGGAGTTCGGTATTTGAACTGTGTGATGAGCCATCCAAATCAGGTCTCTCTCATCACATCCGATGGGCTGACCTCTGCTAATAGCTTCAACACAAAACAATTTTTTGAAAAAGAATATGTACATATAATTGCCCACAAATCATTATCATTTTTCAGATTGTTCATTTTTTATTAAGCGTTCCTATCACTCATTTGGGGTTTTTCCTCCTCAGATACAGATATCTCTGTCCACCAGTTACTTCCCTTCTTAACTTTTCATTTTAAAACACTACTTTATTACACATAAGCTTGATTCATTTTTTTAAGCCACCATTAAAAATGTAAGTCTATGAAACAATTACTTATTTCATAAAATAAAATTATCATTACATTATTATCTCATTGACCCAAGAGACTGTGCTCTCGGGGGATGCCATGAAATACTAACTGAAGAGCTACCTCAAGGAACCAGCATTTGGAAGTGTCCTGGTTTCAGTTAGGACAGAGTTATTTTTCCTCCTAGTTGCTGGTAGGGTGCTATGTTTTGGATTAGGATGAGAAGAGTGCTGATAACATGCTGATGTTTTAATTGCTGCAGAGCAATGCTTACACTAAGCCAAGGACTTTTCAGCTCCTCGCTCTGTCCTGCCGGCGGGCAGGTTGGGGGTGCAGCAAGAGCTGGGAGGGGACAGACTCAGGACAGCTGACCCCAACTGGCCAAAGAGGTATTCCATGCTATTTGACATCATGCTGAACAATATATAGGGGTGGCTAGCCGGGGTGGGGGGGCTGGCTGCTTGGGGTTGGGCTGGGCATCGGTCAGCGAGTGGTGACCAATTGCATTGTGCATCACTTGTTTGTACATATTATTATTATTATTATTATTTCCTATCTTAATAAACTGTCTTTATCTCAACCCACAGGCTTCACTTTCCCGTTTCTCTCCCCCATCCCAGAGAGGGAGGGGGGAGGGTGAGCGAACGGCTGTGTGGTGTTTAGCTGCCGGCCGGGTTAAACCACAACAGGATGCTCTGGTCCTTTGATCAGACCTGGATTTTCAGACCAGTGTGCTCCTGCAGAATCTTTCTGAAGCCAAAGGGACTCCAAGCACTAACACAGGTTCGTGAAAACCACTTCAATTACAAAATCTATGACCTGAATTTTAGGCAGAATGGGTGGAAATTTGGTCATTCTCAGCAACGATCTACTTCTGCTACTGTCAAAACCACCCGGAGTTTTAGCTCTCGAGGTCACCAGGAGAGTAAGAGCAGCATCACACATCTTTTAAAGCCTCGTGCAAGGAGTGAGAATGACAGAAGATCAGAGGAAGCACATAATACAACAAAGAAAAGTGCAAGCTGCTCAGCCAATTTCTTAGTTTACTTATGTTTAAATTATCTGACCCAAAAAGTAACACATTATTGTTCAGGATGAAAACCACAATATATCAAATCATTAGTACTCTTAGCTCACATCTCAGGCCACTGAGGATGAAGTGGGATCTGCAGCACACCTTGGGATGTATCTACGACAAACACAGAAGTAGAGAAAGGCCAAGAAGACTTTGAACACATATGGAGCCTTTGGAGCAGCACTCAGAGGCAGCCTGAAGCAGGGAAGTTGTAGAAGAGGCACTTGAAATTAGAAGAACTGCATGCCAGAGGGAGCAGTCAGGAACAGCGTGGTGAAAATGCTACAAACAGCTCATGATATAAAACCCATTAAGTGAAATAACACTGCATTATAAACAGACCCACAATGGTAGCCACAAACACTTTTGACTCTTCCTTCCCAGCCCATTACGACGCAGCGCCTCTCCGCAGCTTCTGTCCGGCCCTTACTGCTTCCATACCCAGAGCTCAGCCTCTGCAGCGCTTCTGGCAAACACACGCATCATTTTTCCGTCCTACATCAATCCACAAATGAAACTCATTGAAGTGTCATAACTGAGGTTCGCAGACATACTTTTACCAAGGCACAACACTTGATCAACACATCTGCATGCTGTGTCTCGAGAGATAGTTGCAGCACATCATCACACGTCTAGCAGCACAGAAAGAACGTGTGGGGCCAAGCGCATTTGTTTCTGGCCCTTGTAATGTCATCCAAACTCCGACTGATGCTCGAGATAAATTCTGATGTGGTTCAAAGCAATCAGACTAGATGGGTTATCCGGTCTGTTGTTTCACTCACCAAAGATTCCCCTGTAGCTTTTCTCCTCTACTCCACGCACCACTCATTGGGTGCTGCGCATGCCAGAGAACTTGCTCTCTCCATAACCATGGAAGGCCTGGAAGCATGGCACTACACTATAACTGTCTGTTCCAGCTTTTCATTACATTGCAGTTTATGAACAATATGGAATAAGGGCAGTTATTAGGAACGAGGTTCCAGATGCTTTTATATTCAGAATTCATTTTGCAACATTTTGTATAGTTCATCCTAAGTTGATATAGCACAGACCTCACAATTTTATGTACTGTTTTTCAAATGTTTGATTTTTAATTCTTCCAATATAATCTTAAAATTCTTTATTTTCCATCTTTAGACTCTATACTTTAGACTCTATACAATTATGCCAATTCTTTCAATTATAAGTAGAAAGAAAATAAACTGTAAGTTCTCTAGTTTAACTTATGTCCCGCCTATTAGGCATGCATGGTATACAGAATATTGAGACCTTCATCTTTTATTGAGGGCCCTAGTATAAAGCATTAAAAATAATGAATTATGATTATTAGGCATTATAAACTGGACCAAGCATATATACATATATATATATATATATATATATATATATATCATACAAGAAGATTTGGAAATAGCTGAGTCTGAGCTAGAAATAGAACAGAATAGAACAGAACAGAATACTTCTGTTGGCAGGGACTTCAAGGATCATCTGGTCCAACTGCCTGACCACTTCAGGGCTAACCAGAAGTTAAAGATTATTGAGGGCATTGTCCAAATGCCCCTTGAACACTGACAAGCATGGGGCATCAACTGCCCTGCTAGGAAGCCTGCCACGGTGTTCGTCCACCCTCACCGTAAAGCAGTTTTTCCTAAGGTTTAGTCTGAACCTCCCCTGGCGCAGCTGTGTGCTGTTCCCTTGCGTGATTCTTTTCTTCACTGCCCTGGACAAGATTCAGATTGCTCAACCCCTCTGTCTACCTTATTAGTGATGACTTTTTGAACTCAGTAATGTGTTTACAGAATTAAGCAACCAGAAGTTATGTGTTTTGTTTGTGCAGTACATCCCGCAATCATACAAAGTACAAAAGCTCTTCAGGAGTGGAGCCAGGACCTTTACATTGCACTCATAGTTTCATTCTAGTTATATAATTTTTAATACAAACAACATGTTTTGAACCCCCTCTCTAAAACAAGAATATGAGAGCAAAAACATTAAGCTTCATTGCCACAGTTCAGCAACTAAGAATTCCCTGTGGTGCATTTGGCTTGGTTGACAGCTGAATGCCAGGGTTTCATCCACTTACTGTTTATGAAAACACTGTGTCAATTTAAATGAATCTTTACAAAACAGGCAAAATCTTGCAAAGCTCAGGCAAAACCGTCATAGAGAATGCTGCTCAAGTGAGGACTATTGCATTTCGATGAGTAATGTTATTTCTTTCTCTTCTTGATTGTGTAGAGTATTAAAGAAAAGAACAAAAGGAAAGAAATACAGACAAATACAACATAAGAAACAAAAATCTGAAACAAAAAGCTCAGCAAAGCAGAGCAACCCACCGGAGACAGTTTCATTCGCTTCTAAAGAGGATGAGAAAGAAGAAAAACACACATGGTAAACAACAGCCAGATCGTTCAATGGACAGCTGGCAAAACCTACAGAGATGAAGGCAGAGTAAGACCCGGTACAGAATTACGATATTAAGAGAATGTTGTGTTTGCAAAGTAATACATTCTTTAATAAATGCTGCCTTTCCATCATCTATCCACCCTGTTATATCCTCATAAAAGGCTATCAGGTTGGTAAAGCACAACTTCCCCTTGCTGAAGCCGTGTTGGCTGCCCCTAACGACCCTTTTATCCTTGATATGCCTGGAGACAACGCCAAGGCTGAGTTGTTATAATTAGCCTGGAAGGTAGAAATGTCTAATAAATGTTTATCTATTGGAATATGTGTTCCCACCTTTACCTGAATTCAGAGGAAGGCTGAAAAGCACTAGTGTAAATTTGGCTTAAAACAGCATGGAAGTAGGCCTCCAGGCAGTAACTGAAGACAAATTGGCAAAGCGATCATCTGCAGCACAAACGCTGACAGCCTTCTTCAGACTTCATTCACATTTGCAAACCCCACCATCGTTCTTCTTTATATAAAATACCGCATCTATACGGCAATTCCTCTGGCGGCCAGAGTCAAAATAAATATCTACACATGTCGTAATAAATGATGCTTCTGACAAGTTTCTGATTTTCTCACAAAGCTTACAATAAAGATTTCCATTAAACCCCACAGACATACTGTCTGAAGGAATCACAATTTCTAGAAAGCAACGTTCTAAGCCTCATGCTTTTGGAGAGCTCATGGTTTGAGTATGAACTTAATGAGAGCTTGGAAATGAAAAGCTGAGACTGGTACAAAACTCCACATATTTATTACTGTTAAATAATTTCATAATGTTTAAAGACATTGCATAATCTTGGAGAGACTGATCTTTTACTTCAAGGCTGGTAATAATGAAACGACAACAACCAGATGTTTAGAGAAACTGCAAAGGGAAATCTCAGCTGGGACTCGAGAAGACAAACAAACCCAATGATTAAAAAGACAGACATTTTTATAACCACAACAGCTTCCTGCAGAGAAATATCTTGATCCTGGGCCAAATCCCAGAGTCCTGTATGCTACAGGCCTCTAACTCTATTTTTATTAAGCCCTCTCTTGAGTAGGTTCCTTCTGCAGTGGTAGGTTGTTTGCCTAAGTAATTAGCTTTCCTTTTTGTGGAAAATACTGCCATTCTTTCAGGACTAGTGATATCAGTTGCCAGTAAAAAATTGCTGTGTCTTAGCAGCTTCTAACGAAAGGAACATCACTTATTTGTGCCCTTGTTGCTCAGTCAGGTTCTCTCAGGAGACCTGCTTTAGCTGGAGAGCTGGGCCGGAACACGCTTTCGTTGACCTATTTGATAGATTTGAGTCTTTGGTGCCTTTTACAAAGGAACATTTAGGTTCAAGCTAACTCACTATTTACCCTTGTTACACAAATATGCATTCAAAGAACAGCTTGTAGCTGGCGAAAGGGGTCTGAAACTTCAGTAAGAACTCTAAGGAAATCCTTTGTTCATGGGCTCCACGCCAAGAACTCACCAACAGGGATGTGATTTAAAACAGCTGCATTAATTTCATTTGGATTGGGTATCTGCAGTACATACTGCATAAAGACAAAACCACCCTGGTGAATTTTGGGGTGTTTATCTTTGTTTTTTAACTTTGCTTTTTACTTCAGGCATAAGAAGCATTGCATTTACAAGGAACAAAGAAAACCGAGTTTGGGATTAATAGATGATAATTTTTCTAGGCGTAGATACAATCGTTAGTCATCAGTCAGTAATACAGAAATTTATTGGTAAACCCTTCCTGCTACAGACATCTGAATTCCTTTTGTAAACTTTTAACTTTTCCCATCACTTGCAGTGCCAGTGTGAGTGCCTGCTTTCCTTGCCATTTAAGGAAAAAAATCATTTTTACTCATAGCTTGTTTCCAGACGATGTTTTTTGAAAAAAAATCAAGTGAAACTTGCTAGTGTTACCTTAAATAATTAAATAAAAGTGCCTCTAAGGCAGAGGCTGCGAAGCACAATCAGGAATACAAACACGTAGCTAGTGATAATGTTGTTCTTTATTAGTATCAGCGGCATAACCACAGAAGAAAATGCAGCCCTTTGTATTGCACATGTATATGATTTATAGGTGACAGACCGACAGTTAAGTGAAAACACTTCCCTCCAGTAGGAGGTGGAGTAGTCTGGTGCATTGTGCAAACTAGACGAATGACTGGTAACTCACGAAGACCATCAGAAGAAAATTAATGTGCTTGTTTAATGAACCGCAGAATAATAAATCATGTTTTAGCATCACATGGGTATCACAGCAAGGGGGTCCATTCGGGAAGCATGCTACTTACCAAATCGTACGAGTGTTTTCAAGAACAAATAAAATAACATTTCAAAGTAGGCTGAAGATATGTTAGCAGCTATAAAGCGTACACTTATACAAGTGCCAAATATGTTAACTGTTAGTAAAAAAATGTATTATCAGTTTTCACCATACTATCTATCTTCAGAGTTTGGTCTGTACTGTACACAGCTAGAAGTCACGTGGCCCATCGTTACTAAATTATTCACGATAATAACCATATTATTAAAGATATAAACCATTTGAATTTATGCTAGGGAGAAATGTAGGCACTGATTAGATCTGTCGGCTTGACAGCACAGGAAACTTTGATGGCACGGATCCAGCAACATACTTAAGCAAACGCACAATTTTAAGCATTTAGATAGTTGTTTTGATTACATTTGGGCCGTCTACATACATGAAGCTGGATATCGGCATTAGCATCCGCTCAAACATAGCCTCACCGCTCAGTGGACACTCCCGAGGCTGCTTAGTGCCTGGTCCACCTCCCCTGTTCTGACCTCAAGGAACCTGTGGGGATGTTTATGGCAGTTTCATCCCCTGCCTTCCTCCGGGAGCCGTCCCTGGGGGGTGACATTTGTGTCCACTTTTGCTGTAATTATGAGTCTCGCAGAAGGGAAATGATTTCTGTTTTATCAGGAAGGGTCTCCAGGAACTCCTGGGAGCCTCCTCCAGCACTGGACGCACTTTCTGGTGCTTTGGGGACACCAGGACGGCGTTTACCGGCCCCGCCGCAGGTCCGAGTCCCAGCACCGCTGCGTTCGGGTGATGGGTTCGGACCCGCACCCCCCCGACCCTCAGCTCTACCGGGCACAAGCGGCCGGCTCGACCCCCGACAGCAGCGCCGGGCGCCGAGCCAACGCCGAGAACCCACCCACCCCCCCCCCGCAGCCTCCCCTGGCCTGCCGCTGCCCCGCAGGCGCTGCCGGCGACCGCACCGCGCACCGGTGCCGGTGACCGCCGGGGGCCGCAGCGGGCGGCGGCAGCCCCGCAGGGGGCCGCGGGCGAGGCCGCCCTGAGGAGAGAGGAGGGGAGGCGGGGCGGGGCCGCGGGGCCTCGAGGCCGCGCCTGGGCCTCACGAACGGCCGGGTGGGCGCAGCCCCGGGCCGCCCCCGCCCCCTCGGGCCCCGCAGCCCCGGGGCCGCCCCCGCCGGGCCGGGGGGGGGGTCGGGGAGGGGGAGCGGCGCGGCCTCGGCCCTCACGCCGACCTCGGCAGGGCCCGGCGAGGAGGAGGCGTCTCCGGCCTTTGCGTGACGTCACCGCGCGGCGTGCCAATCCGCGCGGCGCCTCGCGGCCCAGGAGGAAATGACGTCACCGTATCCCTCCGCGCGGCCAGGTCCCCTTTTTGTGTGTGTGTGTGTGTGTGCGCGCGGCGCGCCGTGTGTCCGTCCGCCCGCCGGGGGCCCGCCCGCCGCGCTCTGTTCCCTCTCGTGACGAGCCGGGGGGGGGGGGGGGGGGGGGGGGGCGCGAGGCGCGGAGCCGCCCCCTGCGCGCGCACGGCGAGAGGCCGGGGCCAACGGCAGCGCCGCCCGCTCCCGCTCCCGCTCCTCCTCCTCCTCCTCCTCCTCCCCCTCAGCATCGCGCCCCGGGCCCGCCGCCCATGCCACCTGCCCTCCGCTGCCGCTCCCCGGGCCGGGCCAGCGGCGCAGCGCGGGGGGGCCGCGGGCCGCTCTAGGAGCGAGGCGGCGGCGGCAGAGCGCGGAGCGGGCGCGGAAGGTGAGGAGCGGAGCGGCGGTGGCGGCCCGTTATGTGAGCGGGGGGGGGGAGGCGTTGGGGAGGGGGGGCGGCGGGCGGCCGCTGGAACCGGCTGGAACCGCCCGGGGCTGGGGGAGAGGGGAGGGGAGCGGGGGGCGGCGGCCGGGCCAGCCCGCGCCGTACACAAAGCGGCCTCGCGACGGGAGCGCGGCGGCGCGAGGAGGAGGAGGAGGAGGAGGAGGAGGAGGAGGAG
Source organism: Heteronetta atricapilla (assembly GCA_011075105.1). NCBI lineage: Eukaryota > Metazoa > Chordata > Aves > Anseriformes > Anatidae > Heteronetta > Heteronetta atricapilla. Next base: position 100,848 of record CM021755.1, on the reverse strand, counting down.
GTGGGAAGGGGGGGGGGAGGGCTCGGGCCGCCGAGGCGGGGGCCGGGGAGGAGCCGCCGCGGGTCCCGGAGCGCGGCGCCGCCGCCGCTCGGCCGGGGGCAGGCGGAGGGATCCGCGCACACCCCCTCACGGGGGGTGGGAGGCGGTTAAGCGGCACCGGCGGTTCCCTCCGCCCGGCGCCCCCCTCCTCCGGCGCCCTCTTCCCCTCCCCCCCGCCGCCACACGCCGGTCCCCGTCCCCCGGGGGAGGGGGGACCCGGCCTCGGCCTCCCCCCGGCCCGGCGGGCGCTGGGTGGGCGCCATGTTGGGCACGGGGATTATTTTTCTCTCCCTTTCTCAGCAGCCACAATAAACTGAGGACGGGGCCGGCGGCGCTGCCCCGGGGGAGCGGCCTCGGCGTCCTCCCGAGGGGCCCTTACCGGCCCCGGTGGGCCCTGCCCGCCCCCCCGGGGCGGGGGGCCCCCCCCCCCCCCCCCGGCTCCGTGTCTCCTCACCGCCCCCCCCGGCAGCCCGACCCCGCGGGTCGCCGTGGTGCTGGGGACACCCGGGCTGGTGACAGGAGCGGTGTCACCGCTGCCTGGGGCCTGCGTCCCCCTGTCCCCAGCGGAACGGGCTTGTTCCGAGCGCATCCCGGTACGCGGAGGGGGGAACCGTGCTGTGCCCCGGCTCGTGGGCCTGCTCCCGACAGCTCCTGGCCAGCCCTGTCCCCTTCAGTGCCATGCTGCCGGGGATGTGGTGAGCGGTGAGCCCCCAGCACGCCGGCAGCCGGCTCCTCGCAGGGAGGGTTGGGTCCGCAGCAGGACTTTGTGCAGAGCGCCCCTGGCCACAGGTACCGAAAGGCGTTGGGGTTGGAAGGAGCCAGGCGCTGCTTTGCCCAGCCCTCGCTGTGGTCCTGCTCCTAGGTACATGGGGAACCCGGGCATCCCGGCTCCCCGCGTCTTCCCCCGCTCTGTGATGTGACGCGGAGATGAGGGAGAGGCACGGATCCCGCTGCCCAACACCCTTGCAGAAAACACGCCACAGATGACAACACACACAGCTTTATTTTTATTAACTTGGCAGCAGTTGCAGCTGTCACCGAGGCATACCAAATGGGGCACGAGCGAGTGAGCGGAAGAGGGGGTAGAGGATGGGGGAATCTGTTGCTTCTTTTTGGAAACGTTTTGTGAGGATATACAAATCCTGCGTCTTCCCTACCCTGGATCTCGCTGTACACCGTCTGATGGCCTGAGGTTGCTGCAGATGCCAAGTTTCATCCTTGACTGTGAAGCCCAGCTTACTGCATGCACATGGGTATTTTTCCTTCTCGTTGTACAACAACCGTAGTTCTGTGGGGCTGCCCACACAGAGAGCTCTCGCTCCCCGTTGCCACTTCAGGCTCTGTCCTGGCGTGGGGTTTGCACGTGTTGCTTACAGTCCTGTTGTGTTTGTGGGTAGATAAGGTTACCTTGTTTGTGTGCAGGATCCCACAGCTGCTTAGATACTGTCAGAGAACCCCCAACTGTCTCGGCTCAAGTGGACCTGCTTCCACAGCGCAGCGAGCCGGGCGCTCCGGGTGTCTCCTCCCAAAAGAGAAGTTTGCAGGAAAGCTGCAGACCTGCTCCTGGGTCCTGGGAGGCCGGGCCTGCGGCTTGAAGGCAATCGTTGAGCCGGTCTGCAGAGACAAAGAGCAGAAAGCAGTTTGTGTTCATCACTCTGCAGCTCAAACTTTAAGGTAGATAACAATTGTTAAAATTGAGCGGGTAATATTAGGTTTTAATTAGTAGCCAGCGCACGCATCAAAGCCTTTAATAAAATGGAGGACTTAAAATGATAGCGTCCATAGGAAACTTAATGTGCCTCTTGAAATCCTTTCAGTACCCAGCAAAGCCAAGTCAACCACATCAGTCAACAGAAAGTAAATTCACCTTGGTCTGAAGGATGCGGCTGCTGAACTCTGGCACGCAACTCGCAGAGCTCCTTTCACCTGCTCTCTCCTGTCGGAGGTGTTGCTCATGATGAATAGCCGTATAAACAGGAATGAAAACATCATCCAATATTTTCATCACTTAGATTGTATCAGTTTAAAGCTGTGCCAGTTATTTGTTACAAGCCACTGAAGGGCATTATCTTCTTTTCAGGGGAGGGATTGCGGCATGTCTTGACAGCAGAAACCTTTATCATAGGATTCATTTGCATTTAATGTAACTTCATCAGGTTTCTTGGTTCTTCAGAAGTTACGGTACATTCCTTGCCACTGCGTGCGTGCTATTAAAAGTGAGTTTGAAAAACAAGCAAGAAGAAAGGAACTCCGAGACTGCACGTTCACCGAGGTTAGACAAAGTGGAGAGAAGTGAGCATTCGGAAGGAGAACTTGAACAAGAGAAGTCTGAATTGTATATTAATTCTTACCCTGGAGTGCATCAAATCATCTCAAGCTTTTCTGTGGGTCTCTTAAAGACAGATCCTCAGTTTTAGATTTTAGATTTTCTTCTCTGGTCCGTCAGGGTAGAGGTGGTTTTATAGCAAGTGGTGAGGAAAATTTAAGTGTCAATTAATTCTTAATATGTATTTTTCATGTCAGTGTTTTCCCTTAGGAAACTCCTTAGGGAGTCAGGGGAGAGGACTGATAGCATTAAAACCATGCCACAATTAAATCTCCATTAGCAAAGCTACACGGGCGTAAAAACCGACAAAGCTTCGGTAAGAAGGATGAACAAAGTTCGTACGTTTGGTGCTAGAATGTGATGTTCTGGGGCACGGTTTGCAGGTAGCCTCCCTGCCTTGTTCCAGGCTGGAAGCGCTGCGCTTCCTGCAGTTTGGTGGTGCCGGCGGGGTGCAGTTAGCCCTGGGGGTATGCCTGCTCCCCAGGCCATGGTGCTGCTAAGGCTGGTGCTTTGTTCTCTGGCTCCTTTGTGCCAGCTCTGCCCCAAACTGCTGTGTTGCCACCGCTGGGTAAGGTAGGGGCTCCGGGGGGTGTCTACAGGAGTCACCTTGGTGCTGAAATAGAAGTTAGCATGGAGCTGTACGCTTCTGGGAGGTGCGAGGCCCATCTTTGAAGCTGGTGAGGGATCTTCTCATTGTTTCCTCAACTTTCTTTGGTCCTTCATCGCAAATAGTCAGTGGTGGGTGTGGGTTCCCCGCTGGAGTCAGTTGAAACTTTTTTTTCTTCTAAGTAGTAGTAGTTTGGTGATGTTAGCGTGCTGCTGGTTGTGATTGTCACTGCGTATTTGGTTGCGTTTACATTGTCAGTTCCCCTGAATTCATATTCCTTTTTTGAAGATACATTTGTGAATAGGATTTGTGCAGGACCGGCAGTATCCTTTAGGGTTAGTGTGGCTGTTACTACAATGACTGAATGTGCAACCCGTTCCGCGATGGTCGGAGTATGACCGTATTTGAATCGTGAGGCTGCTGAATCCTTTCCCACCTAGAGAAAGGCAGCACGCCCCGCCGAGGTCTGCCCCAGGTAGGAGCTGGGGTTTCCTGCTCCCCAAATCTGTGTTTGATCTGAGCAAATCCTTCCCTCCGCTCTCCCAGCGGTGAAGCAGGTGGCTGTGCTGTAGGTAACATCGTGCTGGAGGGGGACGTTGGGAAACAGGGCAGTAGCCTCTGTCCCTCAGGGAGAGTGGTCCCTGTCCCTCCCGGTGGTTCCGCCTTGAACCCAAACTCCTCCTGTTGCTTTACCAAGTTACCTGTGTAACGGAGTGCGTGTTTATTTCTGACCTGCTAGTGTGCCCTGAAGGCTGATTGTGTCGCAGATGATTTCACCCAGTAGGCAGAAATTGGGCCACCAGCAGTGCCCTGACAAGTACTGATTTATTTATACTTTTTTTTTTTTTTTTTAATTAAAAGCCTCAGAAAGTGAAGCTTATGTAGCAAGAATAGCGCATCCCATCATGCGGATTTTGAAGAACGCTGTGAACGAGCCATTAATTTGAAGTCCTTTTTAAAAGAAGTGTGTGTATATATACAGCGTATGTATGTCATAACTTGTTTGCTTTGTGTCAAATAATATCAAGCTGTGAATGAAACTGTAAATATATAACCACACATCTTTTAGAGATCACTTCAATGAGACACAGCTGCCTTATTCTGCAGCTGTCATGTAAAACCTGCTATCCACAGGTGCTTTAGATAATAGAAAACATTTGGGCCCTGGTTCTCTCCACTTATGTTGCCGTAAGTCAGTGAATTTACGGGTCAAACCCTACGGAGTGGAAGCTGAGTCCTTTGTTTGCCACCTCACTTAGGTGGAGAAACTAGATTAAGTATTTAGTTTGTTTATTCAGGGGTTTCGGAAGCCTGGAAATGCCAGTGGTGTTTTAAACCAGACTGCGGTGTTTTGTATTTTCTACCTGTTCAGTCATTTTGTCTTGAGAATACAACAGCAGCCCCTAGGGATCCCACCTGATAGCTTTCTAACTATATTAAAGTGGTTCGTTGATAAATAAATGCAAGTGGATCCTAGACCTGATTCCAGATTTTGGTTGAAATGACGAGGGAGTTGGGTAGCTTTTTTGGCAGTGAAGCGCGGGAGAAAAGAAAAGGATTTCTTGTGTCGGGGTAATCTGCTTGGCTGTATGGGAATAAAAATTCTTTATTGTTGGGTTTCCCTTGGTAATGCTAATCACTTTGATCAGAAAATGTAATCAGGTGGCCAGCCTTTTAATGCAAGGCTTGAATGGCTGGTGGCTTCCCCCACTACATCGCAACAATGAGCGTGGACCGCATCAGCTGGCAAAAAATGAAGGGTTTGTATCTTGCAGTCATGCCGGTTATTTGTGTAGAGCTAATATATGTTGGCTCTTTCCCCGAAGGTCTTCTCCCATTTTCCAGCTGAAAGGGAGAGAAAATACCTTTCAGTCTTCGGGGCTCTATTTCTTGCAGCGTGTCTAGAACACTTTGTAATTTTTTTCTCATTTTTTTTGGCATCCGTATTTTCAACCGAGCATCTGCCAACTATGCGCTGAAAAGCTAAATGTAGAGTATTTATCATTGGGCTTAATCATTTTATTGAGCAAAGGCTTCTTACATACAGAAATATTCAAGATCAAAGCTTTGAAAAACAAAGCTGTTGCATTATAGAAGAGAGGAGACATTTTCTTAGTTCGGTTGATATGAACAGATGAAATACTATGCGCATAATGTAAGTTAGTGTCAAAAGAAGCTTGTAACTACAGTCTCTTTAGCATTTTGTCTTTGCATCTTCTGAATAATTATGAGGTGTTGAATAATATATTTTTACAATCTGTGCAAAGACTTCCTCTGGAGTTTTAGCCTTCCTGGGCAGACATATGTGCACGCTTTAATTAATAGATCAGGTTATTTATCCCGGCTATTTATAGGCTGCCCATCACTATAGTATTAAGGCAGTGCTACTTGTCTGGCGTGGAGTAATATGATGCCAGACAAATAGCGCTGTTGTGAGCGTCACCCGTTTTGCCAGCTAGGAGAAGCTTTGTCCTTAGGAGCTTCACGGAGAAATTTGTTTCTAGATGTTTCTGTGAAGCACAAATATTGAGAATCATAAATCCGTAGTTATTGATCGGTTGTGGTGGGCACCCATCTGAGATCTTTGTGTGCATCTCCTAGGAGATCTTGCTTGTTTTGATAAGATTTTGTAATTTTTTTTAAAAAAGTTTGTGTTAACAGGCAAAGAAAATAAGATTTAAAGCTCTTTCATTCCTGATTTCCCCTGCTAAGCAGATTTCCAGCATAAACCTCTATTTCAGAGCTTTATTTCTAGGAGTCTGTTTTCGTATAATTTCTCATCCAAGAAATGATTTTCACTTTTTTTCTTTTTTTTTTCTTAAACTAGAGAAGTTTGGGGTTTGTTCAGTGAAGTGAATGAGGGCTGGGCATCTCTTTATCTCGGACTAAGCCACTCATTCTTGTAGAAGCTTTGGCAAGTCACCTGGTTTCACTGAACTCTGCTTTCCACCCTTAACATGTGGTTAATGCAGTTTTCTGTCCGCTGCAGTTTTTATGTCAATGAAGAAGCTCGCAGGGTCTTTGAAGCATGCAGGTACCGGGTGCTGTGGGGAATGGGAGCTTTCTTAAGCGTCATGTAACGTGTTCGGCTAATTGCACATTGGGATTGCTACAGGAAGTTTTGTCTTTTCTTAATTAATTTAATTGACAAGAGATGAGATTGTTTTATAAACAGCTATGGCTATTCTTTTATTCTCGTGGATTGCAATTTATGAAGGAGGCTAATTTTAGGCATACGTGTCAGTGAAAAGTTGTGCTCTATGCAGTATTTATAAGCAGCAATTTGAATCCGTTAAGTTGGGGTAATGCGGTCTGTGTGTTATATTTATTAATGACATTTTGTGTATTCAGCAAGATGAAGAGAATTAACTGTTTGGAGAATTGTTTCCTCTAGCAAATGCCTTGGTGACACCAAGGGCTGAAATGTGCTCGCTGTTTTGTAGTCATGCAGAAACATCCAGTAACACTCATGCAGTTCATGAGTTACACGATGCTGTGGGAGAACAGACCTGGAAGCGTCCCCAGGAAGACACCGAACCCGCCTTGCCTCCTCAATGCTATATCCACCGGTTTTCGCTGATCTGTTCTTAGGGATCCGGAGCTGGAGATGCCGTTACCTCCCAGACAGCCTGTTGCAGGGCTTTACCTGCGTTCCTGGAAGCTTTCTTGGTGTCCAACTTGGAATCTTCTGTTCTTCACGTTGAGCCCCTCATGTTTTGGTTCTGTCATGGTTGTGGAGAGCACATCTCTTCCTTCTGCTTTGCACTAGCCTGTCGCATCCATGAAGAAGATTTGCACTTGGTTAGCTCTTCTGTAGGTTAAACCACCCCGGGTCCTTCCATCTTGCCTTGAAGACCGCGTTTCCTGGGCCTGATAGTTTTTGTAGCTCTCTGGCTGGTTCACACCTGTCTCAGCATTGCCTGCAGGTAGGACGTGCAGCGCTCAGCCTCGCCGTTTAGCGCAGAGCCGTTCACTTCCCTTCGCCTGCTTGGCAAGCCTGAGCCGCCGCTGGATTTCCCTCAGCTCCAAATGCCTGCAGGGGCCAGGAAAGTGCGATAAGGGTGAGGTGAAAACGGCCACGGAGATGTGCTTGTGCCCTGGAGGGAGCGTCAGAGCGGGGAAGGCGTATATGGAAGGAGCCGGGTTGCTTGAAGTTCTTGAGGAACAGCGCGTTTTAGGTTAAAAGTTGGCTGAAGAGGACTTGGAGTGGTGAGAACAGAGATTCTCTCTTGTTCTACCCAGGCTCAAAGAAACATGGTTCTTTGTATCTCCCTTGATGTGTATTTGTAGTGACAGAGATAGAGAAGTACGTAGTTCTCTACAAAGGTTGTTTCCTGACAGCTGAATGAGCCTGCAAACACCTTCAACTTGTGCGGTCTTTTTAGGTACTCCGTGTCATTCCCAAGAAAGAGCAGGAAAGGTGATATCAATACGAGTAAGTTATTTGTAAGTTGGGTTGGATTTGGGGGGCTTGTTGTCTTTGCTAGGCCTTCATAAAGGAAGGGCGAACTGAGTTTCATAGAGATCACAAGTGAAATTATACAGAAACGTTTTATTTACTGTATTATGTAAGAGTCTCCCCAAAAATACACAAAATCATGAGGCATGGGGATAGCTGTGTTGAACGTGTTCCCACGCTACCAGTTGGAAGTGCAGCCATAAAGCAGCTCAGTTAAAAGAGCTGCTGCTTTGTGTCTGTGTGGAAGTAATGGCCGTACCACGCGTTCACAGCTGTATGAGTAACAAGATGAATTATCTTTGCTGTTTTATTGACATGAAGAGCGAGGAAGAGATCAGCTATTGAACGTGAGTGGTGTGATGGGTTTCCTTTGAATACAGTTCTTTATATTATTCTTAAAACAAATATCAGCGTGCTTCAGAATTATAAGGTGAGAATTTTATGCATTAGGATAACCAGGCGTAGCACTAAGATGAGCATTTCCTAGTGAAACACCATCGTATGACTACAGCATAACAATACGAGCTCTACAAATCCTTTGTAGGCAAGTAGAGCACAGAAAAATGGCAGTCTAAGAGGTGGTCTGTGTTACAGGAAAGCAGGGAACTGCGTATGCTGCTTCGGAACAAGTACTAGCAGTGTGAATTTGGCAAACAGGAACAAGAGCTTACGATTCGCGTGTGGCTCAGACCTACCTGCTTTAGATTTACTTCAGATTTTGGTGAAATTTTGTTTTGATTCAATTTTGTATTGCGGGAAAATTTGTGATGCCTGTGGCTTTGTTTTGCAGCTGTTATGTAGCACAACACAAGAAAATCAAAGATTGCACTCGCGCAGAGTGGCTACGCAGTCCTACCAGCCGCTCCTGTAAACCCCAGCTCTAGGTTGATTTACAGACCGACGTTTATAACAGGTTCAGTGGTTTTGGGGGGGATAAGGTTGGCGTAGCGTAATTATATGAGACTTTAATTGTTCTATGATGGCTTAATCCAGTTTATATTTTGGGACTGTTTCTATCCTAGGTCTTCAGCAGTGAGTTAATAAATGATAGTTGGTGTTGAAGCCGGTCAGCACTCTTCTGTGGCTATTTGAAAACACAGATTGTCTGCAAATGAGTTGGATTGTTTTCTTGCTTGTCCCTATTATAAGCTGTTTATTTTGGCCAGTATGTCTCAGAACATTGCTCATCAGATTTTTATGGCTGTCAAATGGTAGCAGAGAAGACAAAATGCAATCATAACAGCTTCTTTTGCCACCAAAAATGCGATCAAGAAGAGCAGAATCCCTTCTAGAGGTGTTAATTCCCACTCCCTTGCACTGCCACTTGTTCTGCGCCCTGTCCTTCCTGGTGGTTTATGGCAGGTGGAAGGAACTGTTTCTTTTTTTGCTCTAGCCCAGGTAGGAAAATAGGAAATCCATTTTTTGCGGTATCTTATTATTATAATCATTTGTTCCTTTAAAAATGCAGTTGGACTTCTGGATGTAGTTATATTGGTTAAAGACTCCTAAATGTGTTATTAGGGAGAATTAGAACTTCGCAGAAGCATTATTTATTTGTAAGTGAAGTTTAGAAACAGCCAAATCCTGAAACGGTGCAAAATTAGGTCTGTAAGAAAGCTGCTGTAAGCTGCTTGGCTCAGTGGCTTGCGGGTTGTCAAAGTGTGGCTGGAAATGGCTCTATTGATTAGATGTCAGTAGTATTCGAAAAGTCAGCTGTTTGGAGAACTCCGGTGGTAACTGTCCCTCTGAGAAGAGCTTCTGTAGGACACTTGACTGATCGTTGTGAATCTCCTTGGTTTTAATTCTGGCTGGTCTGAATGTTTAATAGAGATCTTGGCAATAAGCACATGCAGATTTAAATTTCATTGAGGCCTAGATTAGATGCAGCCCCAGGAGAAAACACTTGACTTTTGCTTTAGGCAGATCCATAAAAACTTCTGTTCTGGGTGCCGTGGTGCCCAGAAAAGCAAACAAATCAGAAGGTGTGTAAATAGTGGAGCAAAAGGTAACACTGAGAATTGCAATGTTACAACGTCATTATATTAGCAGTGATCCACCCCTCGGTTATCTAATTACCTTTCTTGCAGCTTCCCTATGTCTCAAAAGGCCGTAGCAGCAATAAAAGTGTTAGAGATGGGCGGCAAGAATGAGAGAGACAAAAAGCCTGGAGTTGTCTTTGTCTCTAAATAAATATGTATGAGTTACACCAAGTAATGAGTGGAAAAGATGAACTGGGTACTTTACTCCGGAGATTCATTTGAGTTGAAAGACGATAACTACGGGTCTAATTGCAGAAAATCCCTTTACTTTTTTCATTTTCCTCTCTCTGAACTGATTTATAATTGTGTGTCAGGTTCTGGGCTGGTATTGGGAGATAAGCAGGGGACGGGGCTGGAGCAGCACTCAGGAGTTGGGGTACACGCGGGTTTGATCAGAACAGGAGCTCGAGGTTGGCTGTGGACTGTTCACGCGTTTGTGTGCATGTTTCTTACTCACTGGAGCTAGGATATTCAGTCTCTCATTTGAATGTTGGCAGTAATCCTAGAATATTCAAAACCATGAACAGAACAAAAACTATGACTCTTCTTTTTGAGTTACTTATTTAAAGGTACTGAGTTCTAGGGCAATGAATTGTGCTTCTGAAGCTGTTAACTTAGCTTTGTTGTGCAGGAGAGGCAAAACCATGGAATTTTAGTTAAAACAAGGGTTTGTTAAAGAAACTTCATTGATTTTCATGCAAAGAAAGCAAAATCTTGAAGTACGATGTGGAGTCATTTCTGTGACCTGAGAAATAAATAGGAACCTAGAAATGTGCGGATTTTTTTTTCTTTGGAATACTGAGAAACAAAAACATTAGTAATTCTGGCATTAAGAGTTGTTCTTATAATGAAACTTTTGCTGCCTGAATGCAGCTACCCAATAAATGGCTTTCTTCTTTTCCCTTTGCAGGATGGCGGACACGGACCTTTTTATGGAATGTGAGGAGGAGGAGCTGGAGCCATGGCAGAAAATCAGTGATGTGATTGAAGATTCTGTTGTTGAGGATTATAACTCGGTTGATAAAACTGCTACGGGTAATTAACTATTTTAGTCTAGCATTATTCCAGTTATGGGTATTAAAGGGAAGTGGCAGTGATTGGTTACATCCTATCCAGTAAGTAATCTTATTTGATAGCTAAAAGAAACTGTTAATGAGTGATGTGACTATTTCAACATCTGTATATGCATGTAACACTTGAGTTTGGTGCGTGAAAAAAGGAACACTTACCCTAGTAATGTGTGTGGGTGAAATAGACTGGCATATTTAATAAATAAGCTTTTGTTTAGCCCTTTGAATTACTTTTTCTTGGTCTTTTGGTCAAGATCAAGCCAAGTGTCAGCCTGGTATCTGGAATAGAGATGAGGCTCTGTCTTGTAGGGATAACTGAGTCTGGTGACTCAGCACGTCTCGTGTTCCTGACTGTGGTGGTGTTAAACTCTGATCCGAGTGGAATCATTCTTGGATTCCATACCATGGAAGCATTCTTGGTGGTCAGCGTTACCAGCCTCTCGGCAGTCGCTATTCACGGCTTGTGGGTAATGCAGGGTGTTTGTGGAAGTATTCAACACTGGGAGCTTTGGAGAGCCAGTTGGTAACTGGAATTGCTAACTGGAGGTGAGCAGAATGTGGCTGTCTCTGCTTAGGGGAGGGTTTGCTGCTACTCCTGCTGACTGCTGTCACCTGCTTGCTCATGGTCTTCGTACGAGGAAAGATCTAGAAGGAGCCTGCTTTGATGAAGAGTGTTTAGAGGTGCCAAGATAGAAGGATGTTTGTAAGGAGAAAGTGATTCAGTCAGAGATGGATTGGAATGGGCATAAAACTAACAGTGGTCTGAGTTAAGTTGAATTTCTCTTGCTTGTGCTGTCTGATAGAAAATGCTGAGCTAAGGAATCTGGAGGTGACTACAGGTTACTGTCTAAAGCAAAAAATTTTGTGTTTTGTATTGTATTTCTTTTTCTTACAAACGGATTGCCTTGCTTCAATTCAGAAATAGCTTAAGCAGTCTCTGTGCATAACTTAATATGCTGAAATATAAAGTGGGTTTAGGTCTCTTTGGGATTAGGAAGCTGTATAAATCTGCGTGTCAGACTCGCTTAAAAGTCATCGCGTCATTTGTGGTAAAATTTGATCAGACATAAGTAATGAGAAGTGTATCCATTTCAATAACATGTAGAACGTTCTCTTGGAAGTGTCTTAAAAGTATCTTGCACTCCAAGTGTATTAGATGTCATCATATAATACGCAGGTGATGAATATTTCATAGCTTTGCTAATAAAAGTAAACTGAGACAGATGTGCTAAATCAATTACAATTAATAAAGGCTTGGTGATATTGGTGTGCTTGTTAGATTGAGTTACAAAAAAATGATCATGACTACTAAAGTATATTGCTATTAGCAGATATTTTGTTTACTGGTAGAATACTTGGATACTCTTTTGACAACTTCAAATATGCCTCCATAAGATCTACTATCCAAATGATTCCCAGATCCAATTAAAACCGTCGGGATTTGTACAGGAATCTGATTTCTGTAGGCTTTTGTCACATCTTGGATTTGAAAGGATTACACAGAATCACCACAGTCTTACGATTTTTTTTTCCTTTAGTTTCTGTTATCTCAGAAGTAAGAGTCATGATAAGCTCTTAGCTTAGGAAGCTAATCCAGAACTCCAGCATCTGCCTTGAAAACGTAGTGGGAGAGGCTGGAAGAGGAAAGCAGGTTTTGTCTCCCTTCGCCAGCCCCTTGCTGCATGGTCTGGAGCCCGGTGTTCTCCCTGACCTTGGGAGCACTGGAGGTTCAGGAGGATCCTGTGTGCTGCTGTCCTGGCACAGCTCAGGGGTGCACAGCTCTTCTAACGGCTCAGCTCCTTGCAGGCTTAGGAGCACCGTTTCCCTGAAAAGCTGCTATTGTGTTTCCAAGCATTTATTCCTCTAGACAGTACTAGAGGAATGAAATAATCCGTGTAGCTACCTACAGTCGTCTTCTGCTTATTATGTTATTCTGGACCACAACCAAAAATAGCAGTGGCTGTTGGGGGAATAACACCTTTGCTTTTTCTCTGTGGGTTACAAACTTAGGCGGGTTGTTGCTCGGCATGACTCCGTCTATTGCTTTCCATTGTCTTCTTTCGTGCATCTCACAGCATCGTCTGCTGTCCCGTTACCAGCAGGCGCGACCCAAGGGGGGTCTCTGCTCGCCCTGCACCTGCCCCTACTGAAGGGGCTGTGCTGTCTGCCATGAGCTGGTTCTGCACATTAGGGAGCGTCGTAAGGCTGGTGGAGTTAGCTAAGTAATGCCTGGCCAGAGAACTGTACTTTGATTCCTGGAAAAGTTTGAAAACCTCAGAGATGTGGACTGGTCTGCTTCAGAAGAGAGGTGGGAGGGCAGTGATCTTTGCAGCCTCAAGACAGGGCCGCTTTCTAGTCACGTGGACTTCTGGACTGGATGGTTTGGTCAGCTCTGGTAGGGTTGTTGAAACTGTTCAGCATGATGGAGCCGAGTGGTTCAGGGTGAGTGTGGTGGTGTTGGTTGTGTTTGGGGTTGGAAGTGAACTCTGGGAGCGCTAGGAACGTGCTGTCAGTTGGCTGCGTGGCGATGCCCAGGAACTTTGTCCTTAACTTAGTGGTAGACTATTAGGTGCTTTGGTTTGAATTCTGTATGGTAAGATATGGAAACATGCTTGTTTTTGGGTATTTCTGGGGTGCTCGGTTGTTATGGTGCAACTAATTCTCCTCCTGATGACATTGATGCAACAGAGAGTAGCTTGGCCCATTAACTTTAGGACCAACACAAAATTCTTTAGCCTAAAACATGGCCTTTTCTTTCTGGAGTAATGTGTTTGTTGAGCTGCTGCTGTCTCAGATGGCACAACTTAGACTGGCAGGAATCCTCATTGGCTTGCAAGGATTTTGAGTGGTGGAGTGCCCCAGGGGCATCTGTCACCTCTGCAGGTTTTGCTGGCCCAGTGATTGAGGGTCTGATCCCAGTTCAAGTGGAGACTATGTGGAATGCTCGCAAAATGAGCCATGTCTGGAATCATACCAGCTTTCAGCAATCTGTTTTTTACGCTCATGGTTGTCATCTTGCATTTTGTTTTACATTAATTAAAAAGACTTAAAAGCTAGAGCTGTAAAAGATCCATTCAATCTAACCATTCTCCCAGTGTAAGGTTTTGTTGGGTTTTGTTTTGTGTTGTTTTCCCATCTAGGATGAAATTCATTATGAGCCGGCCTGGAGACCTAAAATTTATCCTTTTTTTAATTCTCCTCCCCGAATTCTCCTGAGGGGTATTAACAGTGCCACACAAACCACCAGCTTGCCTTTGAACAAACAGAAGTGCACAGTGCGCTGGATAGGGATGACCCCATGTCCAAAATTCAAGAAATAATAATTCAAAACTGGAGGTGGAAATATCTTTTAGCTATTTTTTCCATCTTCATGAATTTCATATTCAGATTTTTTCCCTTTAGATTAGTTTTTAAATGTCTCAGATTACTGGGACATGAAAGGAAAAATTACTGAAAGCTAAATATATTTGAAGTGACGCTCGGCCTATTTTTTTCCTTAATTTCCTGCGATTGCTTTTAGCTATACCTCTATCCCACTCAAACCAGTTCTTTCTTATGTTGTGTATACATGCAAAGCTAGCTGGTATAACATATATGTCCGTCAGATGCCACACTGTCCTGGTGTGCAGAAAAGCATTGTTGTTGTTGACAAGAAAATGAGCACATCACCCTGACAGCCTAACTTCTTTTTAATAATTCCACCATCAGATAATCGCAGGAATGTGAGCTTTATTTTTCTTTTTGCCACAAGAATCACAAAACACTTCTTGTCCTGAAAGTATAGAAACCGTACCAGGAAATACCGCGCTTCCATCGATTGCAGCAAGTGCTTGAGGGCGTCTGGTTAAGTTGGGTCAGGATGGGAGATCACAGAATCACAGTTTTTAGGGATTGGAAGGGACCTTGAAAGATCATCTAGTCCAGTCCCCCTGCCGGAGCAGGAAATGAGGGATTTTAGTCTTGTGAACATGAGGGCCTATGGCGGTGTGACGGGAGGCCTGCAGGGCCTCCTCTGTGTGCTGCCCAGGGCCCCCCTCTCCCTTAGACTGTATGTGGGTTTGTGTAGCTTGTCTCTCTCTTGTTGGCCAAATTGCAAGCTTTGGCCTCAGGCAGCCTGCCACTGAGGCGTCTGTGTTACGGCAGCTCATCTCGGCTTTGCTCCCTGTGTTCCCATGTTCAGAGGGGGAGTCCTGCGGCAGCACTCCTCTGCGGGCTTTCTGCACGTGGATTCGGAGAGCATGGGAGCCATCCGAAGGCACTTCTTCTCAGAGGGACAGAAGGCTCCATGGGTGCCTGGAGGTGTCTGTCAGTGCTCCTTTAGCTTGCAGAGAGCGCCCTGCTGGTCTGACCCTGCTTGGTTCCCAGTCAGCTGCCTTAAAGCCTAAATGATGTGTCTTAGTCTGTTTTCCCGTCAGCACTGGCTGCTGCTGAAGGCCTTCTGTCCAAGACCAAAGTCGTTAAGGAACCGAGTCACCCCAGGCTCATTAGTCTACCCCTTGTAAGCCTGAGAGGGCCTCTGTTGATGCCTAATTGCTGAATTCCAAGTTCGTTGACACACTGATGCCAGTCCCATCCATTTATCCTTGATTTCGGTAGGGGTTGTGTTGCTGGTAGAGCCTTGGTTGCCCTGTGGCAACAGCCTGGTGCACAACACCTTTACGGCCCCCATCACAGCAGCGGGGCTGGTCTCTGAGGGGCTCACTGGGGCCCCCAGGGAGGGGATGCTGCTGTCAAGTGCCCCTTGTCTGGGGGGAGTCTGAGCATCAGACAAGGGGGCTTCGTCAGCCTGACCTCTCCTGTAAACAGGCAATGCCCATCTGGCAAAAGTGGCTTCTGCTGTAGAGGGGAGCACCTCTGCTGTGCTTAGTTGGGAGAGGGAATACAGGAACTCTTCTCTGTGTCTACTTCTGCCTTCCTGGTAGTGTGCTGGAAGTCAAGGAGCGGTTCAAGAGGTGGTGTAGGAGGAGGCCTAGGACTCGCAAGGATCGCTTGGTCCAGGACTAAATGGGCTGTTCAGGCATACCTCAGGAGGCTTGCTTCATCAACTGGCATTAGGCTCTAAGTCACCCTCCTCAAAGAAGCAAATTAAGCCATTTCCAGCGAGCTACTTGGAGAGTCATACGCTTGAGAGGCAGGAGGAGAAGAGAGAAGAACGTAATTTGTTCTTTCCCAGCAGCTGATTTCTGCCATGGTCTCCTCATTCTCCCTAGATGAAGTAGTGAATCTATGCACATCTGTCTTGGCTGGTGAGTTTAAAGTGTTCCAGGACCTGTGGAAACCTTACAAATCTCCTTGGAAACATTCTAAGAGAAGCACTTCACGCTCTTGGACATGCTACTCCAGAAGGCTTGTCATTCTCACTAATGAAAGTCTACAAAAACCTGGGGAAAAAATTGGTCATTCAGCTGTGTCCATCCTGGCCACATTGAAAAGAACCTGCAGTTTCTGGTAAGGAATTAGAGTGTTTCTATATGCTTCTGCTATTGTTTTGTCTAGTAATTATAGCATTTCAGGAGAGAGCAGCATGGCAGGAACCTGCCAAGTCAACACTGAGAGAAAAGAATCCAAATCATTGGACTGACTTGACCAGAAGATTTTTGTCAGCTGGTCCCTGCTTTAAAATGGACTTAAACCCAAAGTCATCTTTTGTTTGTTAAACTAGTACAAGTCTTCCCAGATTATTTGTAAACTCCCAAGGAGTGCCAGAAGGAGTTGGAAACCTGACTGTCACGCTCTGCTTGAGGTTGCACAGTGGCCTCTACTAACCACGAGGCCATCATAGCTTCTGTCGTCAGGATTTCTCATGGAAGTTAAGTGGCAATGAAAGACCTCTCATTTGCAGTCACAGACTCTCAGCATTTGGCAAGGTCTCCTCCACTCCTTGAAAGATTTGGGGATGACTCTGTGCTCCTTATCAACCCAGTAAGATCCTCCAGCCATTGAGGAGCAAATGTTCCGCTGATCAGGGCTCGGGGCCCTCAGCAGGTACTGGGTGGGATGTAAATGTTCAGAACTTGATCGAACTATACACAGGTGGTGTTTTGTTTTGCTTCCCTCCCCCCCCCAACTTCCCTTAAGTGCTCTCTCTCTTCTCTTTGATAATCACCTTTTTATTTTCAGGAGTATTGTGAAGGGATTACAGAGATTGCAAATTCAGTCTGTTTGCCTCTAGTTTCCATTCACTCCTTACCATCCTTTTCCTTCTCAGAGACCTTTTAATAAAATGGCAAAGGCTAGAAGCACGTCATCTCTGTCAGTTGGGACTGGAGGCAGCATGCTTGGAGCTCAGACAACAGTGGGTTCGTGCTTGTTGCTTTTGATCCTAAAGAAGAAAATGGTCCAAGATGGGCTGCCAGCCCGCACGATGTCTGCCTCGGCTTCAAGTTGTGTTTGATGATGGATGCTTTTTTTTTCATGCTCTGGGAATGGGAACTGATGTCTCTTTTCCAGCAGTTCTCCTGCTGTCTAAGGCACTTGAAAAAGTGAGGCAAGATGCAGTGTGTGGGCCAGGCAGTTGTGTGGCTTGGAACCGAACCTTCTGTAGTCTTCCATCACCCTACTGTTTCTGCGTAATAAAATCTTCGTGAAAACATTTGGATCATACACCCTGAGCTCTGCCAGTCAGGCAGCATCCAGACTGTCAGTGTAAAGCATCTTCCATTAAAAGAAGCTGTTTTGGCTGTGGGTCAGAATGTTTTGGCATGTAGCAGGTCTTTTCCTGGATTTGCACATTTACATGGGAAACATTTGCTGTTCGGGTACAGCAACCCTTTCCTTTAACATCAGCAGTTTCGGTAATGTTGGACCATTTTGTAACTCTGAAACAATCTGGATATTCTGTCGGTCTCGTAAGTGTTGAATCATGCCACACGTCTGTGCTGGGAAGATTCCTGTGAAGCTTCCTTTATCATTTCTCACCCTGCTGAATTGGAAGTGCTTTGACCTCAAGACGTGGGTTACAGCAGTAATGGGATTAAGGATTTTTTTTTTCTTTTTACCTCCTTGAGCCACATGCAACCTCTTCTTTCTGGTCTGATGTATAAGAGGTAGTATGTGCTCCAAAAAAGTAATAATAATTAGAAAAGGCATGGACATCTCAAAGAACTTGGGTTCCTGTAGGCTAAGTAACTCTTCTGGCCTGGCCGGTTTTGGCCGTTGCACCAGTGTTAATTCTGCTTGCATGGGTAGTGCAGTGGGATCTCCTGTGTCTGCGTGTAGTCAGGGTTCTGTTTTTCTCAGTGCAGACCTCCCTGTACAGCATGAGTAATGACTGGAAGAAGACCCCTTAGGGACTTGTCAACAGCACTGCAGGAAATACTTCATATGGGTCACGATGGCATTTTGTTGGAGAATTCCTGCCTGTGCTGGTACCATTCGGTCTTAACTTGGTCCCTTTTGTTTGCGTATGTTACTAACAAAGCCTTTACATGATTATATGCTATTTTTTCCCTTCTTCCTCATTCAGTGCATAGGACGAGTGCAGCAATGGGTTCAAAGCTTACCTTCGTTTGCTGTATAGCAGCACCCCATGCCTTAAAATAAATAAATAAAATAAATCGTACATTATTAAAATCTGGATGTGGTTCCTCATAAGAATTCCCATGACATTCCTCTCTGCAGTTTGAGTTGACTAAACATGAATACATGAAGCTTAGCTTTGTGAGGGAGAAGGGTATAGAGGAAGCAGGAATTGAAGCCCTGTTAAGTTTTCTGCTTGTTTTTGAGTTGTTTGAAATAATCATGGCCTATTTTTTCTCCCTATGGTATTTAGAAAAGGTAACACATTTTATCTGTGCAGATCTCTTGTGTTGTGAGCTCCTGGCTTTCTTCAGACCAGCTCCATGTTACATGTAGTAGGCGTTGGGGAGATGAAGGTGTAGTGATCACCAGAGGACAAAGTAAATTTTTTGCTAATCTGCTTCATGGGGAGCACAAGGGATTTAAGACTCATTTTTGTTCCAAATGACTGTCAACAGCCTCAGGTACCTGCTCACCTCTGTTCTGTGGTCCCTTGCTCCCACTGTACTTCCCGTCATTCACACTGCAGTAGTCAGGCGCATGCAGGCATCACCTCGTCCTGCGTAGCTTCAATTTGTTCATTTCATCATCTGCTCTGTGCAATGAGATATTTCTCTAAAAAAAAAAAAAAGTGTCTAGCCGTGAGTGAGTTTGTGTTGTCAGAAGGCAGAGGCAGCCTTCACAGCTCCTTCTTTGCTTGGTCCACTGCTCGGGCTTGAGCTAATGGTGACCACGTCCATCCTCTGGGAGATGGCTGCTGGAGGGAGGCAAGGTCAGAAGCGTTTTTCTGGGTATCATCAGTGGCAGAGGTTTGTTTTGTGTTTGCTGAACAAGTGTTTTGGTGTCCACAGACCATTTTGCTCCATCTTTTACCAGCACGTGTCTTCACTGCCTCATCCTTCATCCTGTCTTATCTTCCTTTAATTCCTTTCCCCCTCTTGGGTGTCAGCAAGCATTGCCAGTAGATCGGAGATTCTTCTGATCATTGTTTTGGTGCAACATTAGCCCCCAGTTTGCCAGAAGCAATTGGGCAGTATTCCTGGGTTTGAATTTCCTCATTCTGTGCAAATACTGCAAGTCTGTTCCTGTTGGCAAGTAAGAGGTTGTGGAACAAACGGGGCCTTGGCTGAAGGAGGCAGCCAAGCACTGGTGAGCGTCTGCTGGGCTGGTGCGAACAGCAATGACCAGAAGCTGATTAACGTGACCATATGGGTTTCCCTGGGGTAGTCAGAGACCACGGGAGTCCCTTGAGCAACTGTGCAGATGATCTGGAGCTTGTAAGGATTTTACTTTATTTTTAAATGGTACCAGAGCAAGCATAGTTTGCTAGTTTGCTTTTCCTTAATGACTAAACGATTCTACTTGTTGCAGCTCACCATGAGAAATGACTGAGGCAGATAACTGTCACAGGAAACTTGACCGAAGCGGTTGGCAGTTCACAAAACCGTGGGCTACCTTTTTTCAGCTGCAGGTAGTGGGAAGTGTTAAGTAACTAGCAGTGGACATGGGATGTTCCAAGTTGAGCGGTCAAAACTTCACAGGACAAGAAGCATCTCAGGACAGAATCGGATTGCAGAGGTATTAGGCAGCTATGTCTCTGAGCAGCAGGTCTGTAGCAAAGTACACAAGGAAAATCCCTCGGGGAAATCCCTCGGGGTGTGATGGTTGTTAACACCAGTGTTAGAACTCCCTTACGGCTATGTCAGCACAATTGCAAGGAATCAAGTTACTGCTGCTTAGTGTAAAGTGCAGGTTACTGTCAGACAAGCAAATCCTAAATAAAATCCATTAGTATAAAACACCATGAAGATGTTTTAAGCTAAGTAGTTTTACTTCCCAATGAAGTTGACCACCAGCACCTGCGCAGCCACAGGTCTCAGCTGACCTGGTACTATGCTAAGCTTCAGTAACTGGTTGTTTGCAATTATCTGAACGTGCTCTCATACCAAAAGACTTGTGTGAAAATTTTCAAGTGTTGTGCAGTATCAAGCATGTTAAGTTTGGCGGATAAAATTACTGTCTCTTCCACATCTTAGGTTTATTTTTTTTCAGTCAGGACACTGCTTGAATCAAGAGAGAAAGCACCTCAAACCATTGCGCCATGTTCTTCAATGCATGCTGCACATTATGACTTCAGTGTGATCCAGATGTTTTCAGTCTTTTTCTCATGGTGAAGCTTGTCTGGCACTTCATGAAGGCTCAGGGTTGTCATCCTCTGTGTGTCAGAGGATGCTGAAGATTACTTTAGGTTACTTCAGAATTCTTGTGTCCTGGTTCTGGTTAATTGGTGCTGATCCCTGACCGCCTGTGGTTGGTGACGCTGTTCAGAAACTTTGAGGGTGTTGCTGTCTCTCTGGTACAGACCCCGCACCAGGGACTGTAGCGAGTGGTTCAGCATAAGTTTTCCCAGTACCTGCCAGCAGGTGAATTTTTACTTAATAGTTAATGAGAGCAGAAAAAGTATTTTCTTTAGCTGCTGTGGCTGTGTTCAAAGGGCATGCAGAAGCCAGTATAATCAGTCTCTGAGATTGCTTAGAGCTAAGGGTTTTGAGCACCTGGTTCCCAGGCAGCTTGGAAAAATCCTCGCATACATATGAGTATTGAAACGATACATAGAAGGGTTGGTTAGTTTCACAAGTTTACTTTCAAGGCATGCTCTGGAAAACTCATTCAAATTCTGAAGGCTAAAATTGCCAGCTGAGTGTGTGAGAAGCATTTCTATTTGGCAAGTGTAACTTTTGCTGTATTTCTGTTTTCTTCCAGCTGGCAATCCTCTTGTTCAGCAAGGTGGACAGCCACTGATCCTTACCCAGAACCCAGCCTCAGGCCTGGGCACAATGGTAACCCAGCCAGTATTACGACCTGTACAGATCATGCAGAATGCCAACCATGTCACGAATTCTCCAGTGACCAGCCAGCCGATCTTCATAACGACCCAGGTGAGTGCCCTTGCAGTCCCACTCCCTCATGCTGGCATCTCTGAGAAGGAAGACCTAGTGTACCCGTCCCTGGAAGATTGGCATAATCAGATGTCTGTTGCAGCTTGTCTTGTGCACATTGCTGGATGTGGGTTTTGGTTTTAATTGATGTAGCCTTAGCAATGGCCTTGTTTTAAAATATCTTGTGTGCTGTATGTTGGTTTCTAGTCATTTCATAGTTGAATCTCATTTGAAAAATTTGTCCACGTTCTGCTCTTCAGCAACTCTTACAGAGCCAGCACAGGTCTGATGGGACTTCATGCTGTTTTTCACTTGTAGCATACTCCTGACTCACTGGTAGGGCCTGACTCCCAGCTGTAGGTGGGTCTGTCCACTCTGCGTGGATTTGATCCTGCTAAGTACTTACTACTTTGTTTTATTTTCTTGGAAAATGTGCAGGTAACACTTACCGACTTCTTTGAGCATTTGCCTGGGGAAACACTCCTATGAAATAAGGGTGCATGTTTGCCAGAGCTCCTGCTTTTTTTTTTTTTTAAAAAAAAAGTCTTAGTATGTTGCAGCTGTTGGTTATCATTAATGAAAAATTACAAACAACAAAAAATTCAAACAACAAAACAGATCATTTGCCTATCTCAGGGAACTACCACTGCTTCAAATATGGCCTTACAAATTGCTTAAGATCTAGAAGTTTTCTGTAGGTGCTTAGGGAAGGAGAGGTTGAGAGTGGAGGCAGTATACCAGAACATTGTAGGAAGGTGGCCCTACTGTTGGGTAAGGTGCTGGCTGAGAACGGTATGGCATCATAGTTCAGTTGATCCTGTAGGTGATACTGATAACGTCGTGGGTTTTTTGTGTTGGTTTTGTTGGTTTTTTTTGAGGTGTTTTTAGAGTAGAAAACTCAGATTGAATGTACTTGATATGTATTTGTTACGTTAACGATTACTGTTTGAATGCAGGGTTTCCCTGTGAGGAACGTGCGGCCTGTGCAAAACACAATGAATCAAGTTGGAATTGTCCTGAACGTACAGCAAGGTCAAACGGTTAGACCCATCACCCTAGTCCCAGGTAAGGACTGAAATATGTGAAAACCACATTAGTGTTGTCTGTCTTTACAGAGCACCAGGGATTTAAAAGAGTATATTTGAAATGCAGATCTAGAAGCTCTAGAGAAGGGGATTTTCCAGCTCTGTAGCAGATGATATTTGTTTGCATTTGTGGCTCCAATTCAGCTAGTCGCTTCCAGCTTAGAGTAGGCCCTTTGATCATAGTAACAAACCAATTTGCAAGGTAGGGGACTTTCACCTGGAAGCATTGTCTGCCTTGCAGAGCTACATATGATCTAACTTCCTCAAAAAGGCTCCTTGGTTGACTTCATTCCAAAATCCTGGCCTATAACCACCCCTCTTCCTTTCAGAATCTCCCCAAGCCATGATAGTGTTCCCCTACTGCCTGGAAATGAAGCCTCACCTTGAAGATGGTTTTTCTAACATTGCCTTCTGCTACCAGATCCTGTCACGTACCATCAGGAAGATTAAGAATCCATGTGTCACCATACACCTGCCTTATAACAAAGCAACCGTGCTTTGTGATGAGTCCTCTTTCAGTATCCCAAGAACAGATCTGTAAAACCTCACGTCATAAAATAATTTGTAACTATAGGATCACCCTTGTCCTGTCACAAAAAGCCTTCTGTGAGCTTCCCTTGGCCTAGAGACTAGTAAGAACCCCATGAAATTCAGCAGGATTTATGCGTGTAAGCCTTTTAGAGAATTCCACCTAAAAATTGTTGTAAATTTAATTTTTCACTCTGTCTGTATCCAGGATCAATTTTAGTCTGCTTGGGAAGGAAAACTAAGGTGCTGAACTCTTAAAACATCCACTGAAATTCCTGGGAATTTGGGGAACTCAGCAGGGTTAGAAATTAGCCTGTAGCCTGGGCGAGGAATGGAATTCAATTACTTGATCTACCTTGTTTGTTCATTTGTTTTTGAAGCCCCAGGTACCCAGTTTGTTAAACCAACAGTTGGCGTTCCTCAGGTGTTCTCTCAAATGGCCCAGGTGAGACCAGGTACAACCATGCCAGTCCGACCCACCACCAACACTTTCACTACGGTCATTCCGGCCACGCTTACCATCAGGAGCACAGTACCACAGTCCCAGGCACAACAGCAAAGTAAGTCCACTCCCAGCACCTCCACAACTCCTACTTCAACGCAGCCAACAACACTTGGACAGTTAACTGTGCAGCAGCCAGGGCAGTCCAGTCAAGCTACTAACCCCAAATTAGGTAAGACTTGCCATGGAAAAGCAAGGGAACTCAAGCGTATAACACTGTCTATAATTTGATCTTCAAACATATGGCTCAGCAGCTAGAATGCAGAAGTTGAGTCAGAACTCTTGGGTTCTATTTTTGCTTCCGTCACTGACTCACGCTTCATCTCTCTTACAACCTGGAAAACGATGATAATCCTGCCATAGTGTCCAGTTTGGTTAAAGAACTAGGGTTTGTTTGTTTTGTAGAACGTTCTGAGACCATCAGTAAAAAGTCCCCAAAAGTGAAAAATAGTATTTTTTTTTTTTAATCACTTAGTTTTTGAAAGATGAAGAGCACAAGCTGAAACTAACCACACTGCTTTTTAAAAAAAAATGTTGGCTGAATTCATGAGTGAAATGATAGCTCAGGAATAGTGACAAACAATTTAAAAAGAAAAAAAATCTGCACGCAGCAAGTAGGGTTATTTTTAGCTTTAAGTGGCCGTAATCACATACAGCTTTATTTAGAAAAGAAATACAACTTTTGTGATCATCAGTATCCTGTTCAGTTCATTGTAGGGCACGGCTCATGTCTTAGGGCGTAGTTTGGAAGGTTAGGGAGTTTTACTTTTCTAGTCTTGGCACCCTTTGCATTGCTGGATGGGAGAATTGATGGTTTGTTCTTCGCTGAAGATTAAAGGTAGAAGAGCATGAGACAAGGCATGCTGGGTGGGGACAGGTTTCAAACAGCACATTAGATCTTACTGATTCCTTATTAGTGTTCCTCTCTTGTCCTTTCTCTTGGCAGTGAGTATTGCAAGTTTTGTGACTGTAAAGAGACCTGGAGTGACCGGCGAGAACAGCAACGAGGTTGCGAAGCTAGTGAATACTCTGAACACCATTCCTTCGTTAGGCCAGAGCCCTGGCCCGCTTGTGGTGTCCAACAGCAGCCCCGTGCATGGTTCCCAGAGATCTAGTGTTTCAGAGTCGTCGTCATCATCGTCATCGTTAAAAGGTATGACTTACATACGAGCTGTCTTGCAAATGTGGGAGATGTAAACTGATGGATAGGAACAAACAAATGACTAAAGAAGGGAAGATTAGGTGAACTGTTTTATATATTTTTAATGAGTCTAATTTTGAGGCACTCATTATAGCTACTGGGGGGTATATTTCAGCATACAGATTGTCAGAAGTTTGTGTACTTTTTTTCTGCCTATCCAGTCTTTTTAGTAGTTAAAAGTACAGCTCTTGAAACTATATTATTACAGTATGTCAAAATGATGACCTGAACCTAAATGTGTAAGGATTCTCTTTTTTTTGTTTTGAGGTGTTTTTTTTCTTCTCCCATTACAGTCAGTTCATCTCCTATTCCTACATTTGATTTGCAAGATGGTGGCAGGAAGGTCTGCCCAAGATGCGATGCTCAATTTCGAGTCACTGAAGCTTTAAGAGGACATATGTGTGTAAGTAGCCATTCTGAGATGAACAGTTAATTGATAATCATTTATGACTGGAGTACAAGGAATAATTCTCCCTAGATTAGGTACTTCTGTGAAAAAGAAGAGTATGGCTAGGAGAAAGTGAGAGGCAAAGGAGAGGCCTTCCAGCATCCCTCACAAGTAGGCAGGGCTTCAATTTTATGTCCTGTTACACCCAGGAGGTGTGTTTGTTTTCCAGTTTTACTGACCAGTAAACAATCAGAAAACTGGGTGTTAAATGTCCATTATTTCTTCCTTTAAGAGTTTCCTGGAGTGCCTTTGTCTCCTCTTAGTTGATGGTTATTTTTTGCCTGCTTACCTTTAATAGCATAAATAGTCCTTCCTAGATACTGTTTAATGCACAGCATTTTTTTCCCTTTAGTACTGCTGCCCTGAAATGGTTGAATTCCTCAAGAAAAGAAAATCTCTAGATTCTGAACCAAACATTCAATCTGCAAAGCCTCCATCTCCAGAAAAAACTACAGCTGTTGCTTCACCGCCCTCTTCCACTCCTATCCCTGCGCTGTCCCCACCTGCTAAAGCTCCAGAGCCAAGTGAAAACGTAGTTGACTCATCCCAAAGTAAGCTTATTATGTTAGTAGATGATTTCTACTATGGCAGAGATGGTGGCAAAGTGAGTCAGCTACTGAACTTCCCCAAGGTTCCAACTTCCTTCAGGTGTCCGCACTGCACCAAGAGGCTAAAGAACAACATAAGGTAAGAGAAATACAAGGTGCCACGAAAACAGTCTGCAGTGTTCCAAATGCCTCAAATCTGCAGAAGTATAAATGAATTGTGAGAATCAGTCTCTTAAGCACTACAAGTTTCCCATACTGTGGATTAAATCCAAAGCTAAAGCAGTAGAGTGAGGCAGTTTGTCCACCATCACACGGCTGACTCAAGAAAAAAGTTGTAAGAAGATTATGTGGTCAGAATAATGACATTCGTAGTCTTCACCAGAGAAATCTCATTTACTGATTACTAGTCTTACTAGATCATAAAGAATTATTTTCTATGAAGAACTACTCCTACCTTTACTTGATGCTTTTTCAACAGAGGGAGCTAATGAGAAAATGTGGTTTTGAAATAGTCTATTCGTCTGAACAA
The DNA here is from genome assembly GCA_011075105.1 of Heteronetta atricapilla. Lineage (NCBI taxonomy): Eukaryota > Metazoa > Chordata > Aves > Anseriformes > Anatidae > Heteronetta > Heteronetta atricapilla. The sequence continues at coordinate 75,010 of CM021755.1, read as the reverse complement.
GCCACTGTATTTTCTGCTGTGATAACTGGACTACTGATTTTTTTCTATAAGTTGCAATGTTTTGTCATGATCAGTGGAATACCTGTTTGGTGTGAGAAGTGGTCAAAAGCTAGTACTGCACCCCACTGTACTACAAGATCTGTTCTATGACTTCTTCTAGAGTTACAGAATAGGAGGTTGCTGGATAGGAGATCTTGGTTTTGGTGGGAAGAGCAAGAAGGAAACAACACTGTTTTGTCCACAGTTTAGTTTTATTACTTAATCTTTTGTGCACTTAAAAGTAATGATAAAATGGGCTTTAAAAAAAAACTTCTGGTGTAGCATTCATAGTGTTGTCAGGATTACAGGTGCAAAATGTTTGGATTTCTGTTCACACACTTCCTATTCGCTTCCATAAGATTTATGAATCACATGAAGCACCATGTTGAACTGGATCAGCAAAATGGAGAGGTAGATGTCCACACCATCTGCCAGCACTGTTACAGGCAGTTCTCCACTCCATTTCAGCTACAGTGTCACTTAGAGAATGTCCACAGTCCCTATGAGTCAACAAGTAAGTCGATTTTGCTTTTGTTGTTTGTTTAGGTTTAAGAGGGTGTTTGTCTTGGATTAATAGCAAATCTATTGAGAAAGGATGTACCTGTTCTGCCTTGCCCCATGGAACACTTGTAGGCCAGCAGAAAAGTCCATCTGAATTACATTTTCAAAATTTATTTTCAAGGTTGTTTTAAAGAATAAAGGAGTTCAATAACTTCATGGCAGAATTTCATTTTATTGGTATGTTCACACCCGATTTGAAATCACGTGCAGTTTCCTCATCAGGATATTTTGCTACTTAATCTCTTAAACAAAATGATGGGTAGAACTTTTGCAGCCATCTGAAAACCTCTCAGAACATATTTTTGTCTATTCAGCTCAAAGCGTTGAGAGCTAGTAATGACTTTGTAAGTGTCTGTTATCAAAGAAACTTGTTGTGACTTCTAGTGTATATTTTCACTTTGCTGTTGTTGTCCCCCAGCTGTTAACCTGCTTTCTCTTTCTTTTGCAGCAAAGTGCAAGATTTGTGAATGGGCATTTGAGAGTGAACCAATGTTCCTACAGCACATGAAGGACACTCACAAGCCTGGGGAGATGCCCTATGTTTGTCAGGTATTAAAAGTGGTTAAAGAGGTGGACTTCATAAATATGTACTAGTCAGTGTGAGGGAATCTGGCACTTACTGGCAAAGCATGTGGCTCATAGTGGTCCAAAATAGACTTGGTCCACGGGACAGTGCTGTGGAGCCCATTGCGTTTTTTTCAGGTGTGGTCTTAAAGAGAAGTCCAGTGGCTATTAGGGCAGCACAAGTATCTTGTTTGTCATCAGTTCCCAGCACTGTGAGGTTGGATCAGCTTGATAGACATTTGTTTAGTCCCAGTGGCATTCAGAGCCTAATATTTTTTTTCCTCCCAGGGCCTGCAGGCAAATTGCTGTGCCATAAAGAGGAGTTGTCACTCTGGAGGAGATGAGATGCTGCTGCTTGTGTGACACCTTTTCTTGTCACTCTGTTGTCATGAGATTTGTGCTTGCATCGATTCTGAACATGTCATCTCCACCCAGAGGTCCTAACACTGTCCCTCCGAAAAAGCAGAGAAGAAACTTCTAAAATATGTTATGTTAACACAGATTGTTCCAAATTCTGCATTTTACATAGACCCTGAAAAAAAAGTATAACATATTTGAACTGCTTTGCATTAACTGTCTCTCCCATTTTTTTTCTTGGATCTAGATTTTGGATTGTTACTCCTTCCTCTTTATATGAGTAGTTTCAATCTGTTTCTCCAAACTGCTTTGAGAATGCACTGCTTGATTTAGTATCTTAAAGCTGGAATGGCTAGCAACTTCTTTGGAACCTGGTTCTTAAATTCCTAAGTGTCTGGAGATCTGGATGTTGCCATTAAGATCTCCATATTGCTGTGGTGGATGTGAGATAGATTGTGAGATAGATGAGCAGAGATATTGTGTTACCTCCCTGATTGTTTCTGTCTACTCCTATAGGTCTGTCAATACCGTTCATCGCTCTATTCTGAAGTGGATAGCCATTTCCGAATGATCCATGAAGACACGCGGCACCTGCTCTGTCCTTACTGTCTTAAAGTCTTCAAGAATGGCAATGCTTTCCAACAGCATTTCATGAGGCATCAGGTACTATGTCTGTCTTTGTTTACAGCAGTTTGTCTTCCACAGAGATTCATAGTAAGCATGTGATCAGTTGAGCATTTGCTTGGGGAGGAAAAAGAAAAAGAAAATCTGGTTGAAAGAAGAGTTTCAGTAGATGCTAGTAGTGTTCACTCCATAACAAATGCAATTTGCATGCTGTCATTCCAGACTTTCATAGGGATTGTGGTGAAGAGAAGAGGCATTGCTCCCTTAGGAGTAGCACAGATTGTTTTTACTTAACAGAAAAAAATTGTTTTGCTGGACTGTGTTTACTTCATGAGATGATTAACCAACAGGAGGCTCTATGTTCATTTAGGTTTTAATTTTTTTTATCTTCAGGTAATAAATAAATAATGCTGTATGCACACAAATGAAAATAATTTTGGTAGCTAAGTATTCTTTTTCCACGTATGTCGGCTGTGTCGACAACGTATTTTATAAAGGTGTAGCTAAAGAAATGCAGCACGCTTACCGAGTGCCTGAATTGATTTGCCCCAAGTGCTTCATTGATTTACAGGAAAGGCAAGGCAAGTTTTGAAGGAATGTTTCCCCCATGCTCTGCTAGCATGCCTTACTTTGGCTTAGACAAGCTGGGTAAGACTTTTGTTCCATGACACTTCCAGTTCTGGTGTCTGTGCAGAGCCTGATGATTTTAATTTAAAAAAAAATGGGAGGGGGGGAATGTTGTGATGGAGACCTTTCAAATGCTAAGAAGAGTGGGGCTGGCTGCGGTTTCAAGGAGGAAATAGTGTTGGTTTTCTTCTCTTTTTTTTTAACACAATGTTTTTTTGGTTGTGACTTCTGTTTCTCTAAAACGGAATGTATTTAATTTGCATTTGCTTTAGAAGAAGAGTGTTTATCATTGCAACAAATGTAGACTCCAATTCCTGTTTGCCAAGGATAAAATTGAACATAAGCTGCAGCATCACAAAACTTTTCGAAAGCCCAAACAATTAGAAGGATTGAAACCTGGAACCAAGGTAAGAAATACAGAGTAACAGCAGGCATCGATCCTGGTTTCTCAGGAAATACCCACAGCATCTTCATTGACATGTTTTTACTAAGTGATGCGAAAGTGATGCTTGCCTATCTGCATCACTTAAATCATGTTTGCTGGGACAGAAAACACTTCTGGCCACGTTGTATGCATGCAGTTAATCTGATACTTCAGAGAAAATTCGTAGTGAGAGAGAGGAGCTGAAAGCGGCACGTCAGAGATTAAGCTCTCCTAACTAAGGCATCTACAAGTGGAGGTACCCAAAGTAGAACTAGTTGTCTTGGATGCCTTCTGTAGTCACTAAGGAAAAACAAGCACTTCTGGGGCTCAAGTCATGTGTCCTTGGTCTAGGCTGTCCTGGGTGGGACGGGTTGTGTCGTAGAGCACACGTTTATTAAGAGTCAGAGAGACTACTTCAAACAGAAGAGTTTGAATTGGGATAGATTGCTTTTTCCCTTGTTTTTTTAAGAGATATGGCTGTGTTTTCTGCAGGTTACAATCAGGGCATCTAGAGGACAGCCACGGACAGTGCCAATATCTTCAAGTGACATGCAGCAGGGCACAGGACAGGACACCACTCCTCTGTCATCGTCTACAGATCCCCAGCCCATCTTCCTGTACCCACCTGTCCAGAGGAACGTCCAGAAGAGAGCGGTCAAAAAAATGTCAGAACTTTTGGCTAAATTTCAAATTAAAAATATTTTAAAGGAAATGTAGTCACTTCTCTTATGCCACAGTGATGAGGTAGTCTGACCCTGTCTTACCAGTTGCCAAGGAAATTTTATGCTAGGAGAACCCAGCTTCCCACAAAACCAGGGTTAAATCGTGCTACGAAAGCCCTTAAGATGAAACCGTGAAATGTAGAATTAGCTAGGCATTTTATTAGAGATAATGGGATTTCATCACCCTAAGGGCTATCTGCCTACGCTGCGTCCTGCCGCCTTGTCTTCAACCTGTTTTTTTTTTTAATTTGTATTTGATATCCACTCTTAAATTGTGTTTCCTGGCTACAGCAAGTGTGGAATGTTCAGGGTGCAAGATAAGACTAATTTGACTGCAGGCTCCTGGCCGTTTACACGTGTTGTTAACTTTTGTCTCTCTGATTGTTATAACTCCAAGATACCTGTCCAGCCACTGATGGAAATATCCCTCTTATCTTCAGGAGCGTCCTGGGGAGGCAGACTTGCCTGGAGTGCAGCTTCGAAATACCTGACTTCCCAAACCACTTTCCTACCTACGTTCACTGTTCGCAATGCCGTTACAGCACTTGCTGCTCCCGAGCTTATGCCAACCACATGATCAAGTATGTGCGACTCTTAGCTCTAGTAGCCATCCCTCCTGCCTGAGTGTTGTAGCATCCCTATGACTGCTGCACTGTAAGAAAGGGGGGTGTCACGAAATTGTTGTTCACTACAGTGGTCTGTAAGACATGTACTCTGTGTCAGCTCGGACACAGGTGTTAGCTTTGAAACGAGGTGGGAAAACTGAGTGCAAGAGATGAAAGATTCATTCCAAACTGAGAATTGTGGCTAGGGTGCTGCATGCAGCTGCATAGACTTGCCATTATTCAGTGCTTAGAGCATTTCTTGCAAAATTCTTAGAGTGAAATTAAAAACATAATTTTAAAATATTTTAAAAAATAAAAGTGATGCCATGCTTTTACAAGCCTGCAGTCTGTACAGGACCATGGGTAGACTGTAGATGGTAGAACAGTTGCTATAAAATCTGGGCATTTCTAAATGCTAGTGAACAGTGTTTATTTATTCAGACAGAATTTTCAATTCCTCCAATACAAGTCTGGCAGACAAAATGTTATTAAAACCAGAATTTAGTCTATCCTTGTAAATATTCTTTACTGTATATGGTTTTATAGCTCTTTAAGTATCTGGAATAATTCTGACATTTAATAAACTCTGTTTTCTTACAGCAACCATGTTCCCCGGAAGAGTCCAAAATACTTGGCTTTGTTTAAAAACTACACTGCCTGGTAATGGAAACTTGTCTTCTTATTTTAATCATCTGGGAATCTTATGTGCACTCATTTTCTGATCTTCCAGTTCTGTTCTTTTCTTCATGATCAGCTTTTTAAGAAGTGCTACTTAACGTTCGCAAAAGTATATTGAAAATATATTGAACTGAAGGCAACTACTGTTGCCTGAAACTCCCGTTGCTTTCCAGTGTGTTAGGGAGGGGGCTGCCTGTATGCACTGGTGTGTGACATTTTTTTTCTAAGTGCTAGCGAGGGGATGAACCTATTTTAATGTCTAATACTGATGCTAAGCTCGCTCTCTTGGTTTCTTTTTGTTGTTGTTTTCCAGTGGTGTAAAGCTGTCCTGTTCCTCCTGTCTCTTTGTAACATCTGAGGGTGATGCAATGGCCAAACATCTGGTCTTCAATCCATCACATGAGTTTAGTAATATTATTTTCCGAGGTAAGAGTTGGAAAGGGAATAGAAAAGTTGAAATAATTAATGAAGGATATACTACATCAGTGCATGGAGTCTGAATTGAATACAACTGTGTGTAGTAACTGGCTGAGCACTTACTAACTCTAACTCTGGAGTTTTAGTAAAATGTGGTGTTGGGGACCTTCTGAATGTGTCTTAATTGTTATGGAGTTTGAGAGCTAAGGGAGTGCACTCTGCCTGGAGCTCAGCTGTGTAGCAAGATTCTCAGGAGATCTTCCCAGGGAGAGACAATGCAGAGGGCTTCAGTCAGCTCCTCTGTTTCTCTGAGACATCATTGTACCTCCATGATACCAGGGGGCTTTAAGCAGCTGCTGATACTGGGATATGAATAGGGCCTAAAGCTGTCGTTCCAGCCATTTGTTGTGAATTACCAAAATTTGCAAAACTTAAGGGCATTGCCTGCAGCGATCTGACCAAACCAGAGCTTTCCTAACCAAACCCCTTGTGTTATGGGGTTTTGCTGTTTGTCTTTAATGGCTGCTGGTGAGTGTTGCTCTGCACTGTTGAGCAGTTTTCATTTCCTGGGTTTGGATGTGGCTCTATATAAGGACAAGCCCTCCTTGGGAGGGGGTGGTGGTTGAGTGGAAGGGGAAATATTGGCTGTTCTTACAGCAGATTGGGATGCTGCAGGGATACTGAGCCTCATCTCTGCACCAGGATTTGTTTGCTTTCATTGATTTCTTGTTTGTTTGCAAAGTTACAAATGTTTATTTTGTTGTTGTTCTTTTTTTTTTAACAGGGCCTTCTTGGATATCACATTCCAGGTAAACTGTTTGTAAACTATTATCTGCCATCATCTGTTTAAATTGTGCGTTGCTTGTTTGCTTTCCCTCAGCAGTTTCATTTTCTTGGTTTTAAGAAAGTTCTGTGTTCTCTCCCTTCAAGGCACGTTCAGCCCCAGGACAAAAGCGTGAAGAATACATGCTCTTCCTATTCCCCGAGTAAAGCTGCTACTGTGAAAACAAAGTCTATGTTACCTGCAAAAGATGACCTGGAGCCTGAGCTGGCACCAGCAGCCTACAACAGGCCTCTGGTCTGCCAGGAAGAAGAGTGTTTAAATATTGATGCTCAAGAAGATGAGCAGCCAACAAAGGAGCCTGAACCTGCAAGCAAAAAGGAGCAGCTGTCAGTAAAGAAGCTGCGAGTCGTACTGTTTGCTTTGTGCTGCAACACTGAACAGGCAGCAGAGCACTTCCGAAATCCTCAGAGGCGGATCAAGCGCTGGCTACGGAGGTTTCAGGCTTTCCAAGAAGAGAACTTGGCATCCCTGTCAGAGGGCAAGTACCTCAGCTTAGAGGCTGAGGAGAAGCTAGCGGAATGGGTCCTCACACAGAGAGAGCAGCAGCTGCCTGTAAATGAGGAGACTCTCTTCCAGAAAGCCACCAAGATTGGCCGATCCCTTGAAGGTGGCTTCAAGATCTCCTACGAGTGGGCCGTGAGGTTCATGCTGCGGCACAACCTCAGCACGCACACTCGGAGGGCAGTGGCTCACCCGCTCCCCAAAGACGTCGAGGACAACGCCAGTTGCTTCATCGAGTTTGTGCAGCGGCAAATCCACACTCAAGACCTGCCTCTCTCCATGATTGCGGCCATCGATGAAATCTCTCTCTTCCTCGACGTGGAGGTGCTGAGCAGCGACGACAGGAAGGAGAATGCTCTGCAGACAGTGGGAACTGGGGACCCCTGGTGCGATGTTGTTCTCACAATTCTCGCTGATGGAAGCGTTCTCCCAACACTGGTCTTCTACAGGGGCCACGTCCAGCAGCCTGCCAACGTGCCAGAATCGATCATGTTGGAAGCAAAGGAAAACGGATACAGTGACGATGAAGTCATGGAGTTGTGGGCGACCAGAGTGTGGCAGAAGCACACGGAGTGTCAGAACAGCAAGGGCATGCTTGTGCTGGATTGTCACCGAACGCACCTATCGGAAGAAGTACTTTCCTTGCTGAGTGCCTCCAGCACTCTGCCGGCTGTTGTCCCTGCTGGCTGCAGCTCCAAAATCCAACCTCTAGATGTTTGTATAAAAAGGACTGTGAAAAATTTCTTGCATAAAAAGTGGAAAGAGCAAGCCAAGGAGATGGCGGACTCCACGTGCGATTCGGACATTCTTCTCCAGCTGGTTTTATGCTGGCTGGCAGAGGTCCTGGAAGTCATTAGTGACTCTCCTGAACTTGTGCAGCAGTCCTTCCTGGTGGCCAGTGTGCTGCCAGGTCCGGACGGCACGGCCAACTCGCCCACGCGCAATGCCGACATGCAGGAGGAGCTGATTGCCTCTCTGGAGGAGCAGCTGAAGCTGAACGGTGAGCAGCAGCAGCAGGCGGTGACCGAGGTCCAGGATCGGACCCAGGCCGAGGAATCTGCCGACCCAGAAATCCTCCATCAGCTCTTTGAAGGAGAAAGTGAGACTGAATCATTTTATGGCTTTGAAGATGCTGATTTGGATCTGATGGAAATCTGAGCACTGATCTGCGAATCGTGATCCAGAAAGGGTTATTTTTTAAATAAATGTTGGATGAGACCATTACACTTCCCTGTGGATTTGTGGGTTTAGGAAATTTGTAGGCGATCACTCAGATAAATAGCCATTTATGCTGTTCATTTATAAGTTTTGTGCTTTTTTAAAAGAAAAATCACTGTGTTGGTATTTTCTGAAAATATATTGTGGGTGAATATTTTTGCGTTTTCTTTACCTCACTGTATCATAGTTTCTGTTTTTATTGTGCAGAAATGTTTTGAATTATACATTGTCAATGTGACCATTTCTAAAGAAAGGAAAAAATATGTAGCTAATGAACCAGTATATAAACCTTTTTGGTTGTCTTAACGCAGATTTTTTTTTTTAACACTTGACCCAGAGATTTAGGTTTCTGTGGTAAATTTAGGTATGAATGATTGCTTTAATGTGTGAACCTCCTATAATTGGCCATTAAGATTTGGTTTGGGTTTGTTTCTTGTTTTGTTTTTCCTTTAAAGAAGACTAATTATTTTGCTTGTGAATTTGGACCTGGGGTAAAAACACAAGCAAAAGATTTTTGCCTGTTCAATGCCAGCAATGGTTCTTGGGAGCCACGATACTTTGAATGGGGGCTGAAGTGAGACGTGCAGTTAGGGAGTCAGGTGCAGTGCCGCCACGAACCCGCGGGGTTTGAGCTGACTTTCTGACACTGCGATGGTTCCTTTCCTCCGGTCGGGAAACCATCCGACACCCACCTTGCTCCAAAGAGTTACTGACAGAGGGTACATGATGGAAAAGGAAAGTCAAGTCTGTCTTGATCTTCCTGTACGGTAGATGGGAGTTAAAGCTGTATGGACCATTAAGCGTTGACCTTTTAACTACTAGTAGTTGCTAAACCTGCTTTAACCAGTGGCATCAGACACTACGTTCCTTAGAATTAGAAATCTGATTTAATGAAACAAACTGTGATGTGCACAAAAAGAAGACGTTTGTTTTTATTTTTCACTGCCAGCTTAAATTTTTCTACAATTTGCATGTTTGAGGGTTTTTTAATTGTATGTATTATGGTATAAACGGAAAGCATTTTGACATACAGAATTCAGAAGCACCTGCACCTTTCTGTTTCCATAGAGGTTTTGTGAACCTTCCCTATTACCTAAGGAAAGCAGGAAGCAGCATGTGCAGACCTGTAAATGGTTCATCTTTAAAATGTACATAAGTGGAACATTTAATAAAACCAGGGAAATGGATTTATAAACATGTGTTTTTATTATGAAGAACTATTTAACTCTTGTGATATCGTAATGCTTAATGTAAAGTGCATAAAGAATTCTCTGAGGAGTGCAGGAGCACGAGGCTGGCACGTGAGCTGTACTTCAGAACTGGGGCTAGGTTGAGGACTGGATTCCCTCTCTGTTCTTTCGAAGGGGACACAGAGTTGGTTAGCATGTCCTGAGGATGCCCAGAGATGGGATAGTAATTAAATGTGTTTACATGTCATTAACACTTGAGGCAGAGTTCTGCCCAATTTACATTTCTGCAGACCCTACTTGCCCTTTAACTATATAGTAGGTTAAACAGAACAACCTACTCTCCTGATTTTTTTTTTTAATAAAATTCTGAAAAATCTTTGTTCAGTATTTCAGTAATGATTTTACTGCATTTTATTCTTTTTTTTGGGGGGGGGTGGGAGTGCCCACAATCTCAAGTGAGAGCTTAATGGTTCAAGTTGTTTATCTTAGGTAGTAGTAAATACCAGTCTTAAATACATTCATGAATAATCACATGGCTAAGAACTACTGAGTAATGGCTGAGTTGGGTAGCGAAGCACATGAACACCATTTTGTTACTATCCTCCTGTCGCACTAGCTGAAGGGGAACCAGCAGGGGCTTTGCAGGAGCTACTGCAGCCCCCGCTGCACACAGCCTGCTGTAGGGTGATCGACTGCCTTTGATTTTCAGAGCCCTCCTATCTCTGCATCTGCTGTCAGCAGGTAGAGCTGTAGGAATGTAGATGGATCTTAATTACTCTGACCATTAAGATTAGAGAAGACACTAAAGCAACTGAAGTCAACTCTCCTTTCATTTTTTCCCCTCTGTGCTTTGAACTGAAGCCTTTAATAGGCACTGAATGCTTGAGAGTGCCTAGGGTAAGCAAAACGTGAGTGTCTGTGAAAATGTGTTAATAAAATGCCCTGGTATATTGCACCTCAGAGGTATTACCTTTTTGTATCTTAAAACTGCCCCGAGAGCTGAAGTGCTACAGCTGGGGTTGGAGGAGTTAACACAGCAGTCAAACGCGTGCTTGTAGTGGGATAGGAGAGCAGCGCAGGAACCTCTGAAATTGAAATCTAAGTCTGGAAATGCTGCTGTACCCTTGTGGTCCCACCTTCTTTTAGTTCAACCATCGCGATGCTGCTCAGTGTGCTGGCAGAGCTGTAATTAGCTGGCTGCAGCACGCAGACTCCAGCCCCCTGTACTTGCACGGTAACATCTGGTGCCTGGAAGACCCATTTCTTTACAACTAAGCAGGAGGACACATCCCCTTCCCTGACTCTTACTGGTGGCAAGTACTTTTTTTTTTTTTTACAGAAGACATCTTTAAAAACATGTTTTCGTTCTGTTCAAAGGTGGCTTTTGTAAGTTGACTGAGGCTTTTTACCTGCCCAGTATTCTTGGATGTCTGGATTACAAATGAGAGCAGGAGAAGCATGGTATGTGCTGCACGTTAAGTCTAGGTTACTGAAACACCCCACAGGATTAAAGCGTGTTACATATTCAATTAGGGATGTCATAGTCCAGTAGATTTTTATTTTATTAGGGCAAATTGTAATGGGATAATTGGGTTCAGTACAATTACCTTGCAACTCAGCTTTCACAGAACTGAAGGGGTTGGAAGGGACCTTGAAAGATCATCAGGTCCAACCCCCCTTTAGTTTTACTAAAGCAGAAGTGGAAAAAGCATGGTCAGCTCTAACAGAGATGAGATTGTGGGTGCTAATTAGAGGTGGCTATGGAGTACTTTGACCCACACTCTCACACACAGTCACTATCTGAGAAAGGGACTGCCAAGTCAGATGGAGGAAGAGGAGCGTATTTGGGTTTAATGGAGTACAATACCTACCCGAACCCCATTGGAGCTAAAAACCAAAACCACTTTTTTTTGTCCTGGAGAAGGGCAAAAAAAAGGATTTGCAGCTTTTGGCAGCCTTCTCAAAACATGGCTGTGCTGTAGAATTCAGAACCTTGCACCTCTGAGTGCTTCCTGAAGTGCTGTGGCTTCTCCCTTCCTGAATTTTTCTTGGAGCATCCCACAAATTCTTAACCATAGCACAAAACACAGAGGCTTGTCTTAACAGGTTTATTTAATTTCCCAAAGAAATCAGATCAGAACTTCAAAAGGAGTAGCTGATTTACAGCATAGATGGAGGAGGACAACATGGACACAGCAGCCTGAAGTAGCTCTTCAGGAGGGGTCATTCAAAACCACTGCAAGAAGACGTTTTTACAAAGTCAGGATATTATACAACATGGACATGGTTAACAGCTGTGCTACCAAAATCAGAGCATTTTTACCTTTTATAAGGTGCCCTCAGGCCTTTGCTGGACTGACAACTTAGAGATTAAGAGCTCAAAGTACTTGTAGTCCTAAAAGCATTACCTGACAAGATTTGCTATGTCCCAGCTGGCTTCCAGGGTCAGGGGTCCTTCCACCTCCACTCCTTTCTCCGTTGCAATAGCAATTTCATACTAAGGAAGAAAAACAGGGAAAGTTTTCAATAAAGCCTGACTTCCATACCTGAATTTGATTGGCCCTGTAAAAGCTCTAATCAGTGTCAGTAATAACAGCTGTTGTTTAAACAAATTTGCTTTAATGTGGCTTTGCATTTAGTAATGTTTTACTTTTTCCTTGGTGAGCATGTTGAGTTCATGGCAATAGGAGGTAGAAACTGCCACAAAGCTAAAAGATTCCAACCTCTGGATGCTGCTGTGGCGATGGGAGAAGCAGCACTCACGATAAAACCACTCTTGTGAGGCTGGAGATGAGGCAAGACTCACTTTGCAGAACACGGGTTTGGTAACAGATTTCTGAATGTGCCTCATCTCTGGTAACTCAAGCATTACTGAGGTTTGCTGAGAATCAGAGACAGAACGACTGAAAATGCTGCAGTGAGCTGGGGTGAATGAAGACTGGCCTCTGGAACGTCAGCCTGAGGCAGGCAGCAGCTCTCCAGCCAGGGCACACCGAAGTACCACACTTACTCTGTTGAATGATCGAGCATCTCTGTAATACAAAATTTTCATACAACGCTCAATCAAGCTCCGGGCTTCCTCCTTTGTTAGAGTGGGTTTCTTCTCCAAGACTTCTCTCATCAGTGGCTGAAAGAAGTAATAAAAACCAGTGTCTCAACAGCTCAGTCACGCAGCACCAAGTTTGCTTCGGCAGCTGAGTGCGCACTCTGCTGCTGCTTACAAATGCTCACCTGAGCTAGGAATGCTCCATAACCCGTAGCAAGCGTAGGGGCTTCATAGGCCACGCCAAGCATGTCCACGTAACCTAGGAAGCTGAAGGGACGGAGCGGTTAGTGCAGAACTCCTTGCATAGGCAGAGCTGCATCACTCTGGGCTTTTGAGCAGCTACATCCAACTCAGAGCAGAAGGCAGCAAAGCAGATGCCATCCCGCTGAGAAAGCGGGAGTCCTGCTGGAGATGCAGCCTCACGTAGCCCATAGGTCACCAGAGGACCACAAAGGCCAGACACATCCTTTTTGACCCATGCAAGCTAGAGAGCAGGAGGGTACGCCTGCCAGGAATTAAACGAATGATGATTCAGTGGCTTGTATTTTATCAACAACGATTTCTCACAAGGACAGTACCCAAGCAGAGTCTGACCAAACGAGCTGGAAGCACAGAGCACCTCCTGGCCAAGGGATCCACCGTGTACTTCTCTTTCTGGAGAAGCCCTCAGCTGCAATCCCATTTAACAAGCAGGGCAAGCAAGAACCATGCTGGTGGGTTCCTGAAGCGTACACATAACACCTCTGTCCTGCGCCATGAGGAACAGTCCCAGGGAAGGGCACTTGGTAACCGTTACATGTTCTGTGTCACCGCTCCTCACCTACCTCTCGCCATTGTAGTAGCCTCCAATGACAACAGTGTTCCACAGGGGATTTATCTTGGACCTCCGGTTGTACATGACTCTCGTCAGCCAGGAATGAATGGCTTTAGGGCTGTAGCTGTGACCATCTCCCAGCAGCTCCTCGTCAATTCTAATTCAAAGAGAAGTTTCACCCAACTAAGAAAAGCTGGAAACCACCTGGACATGAGCAGCAGCCCACATCCAGCTGTGCCATGGGCAGAGCAGGGGATCCTCATGCAACACCGCAGTACTCAGCAGAGAACTTGGAAAGGACCCTTGTACCGGGGGGATCGCAAGCTTAGTGAAAGAACAAGGAGGAGCTTGAGCTCAGTTTTGTTCCTGCTCAGGGAACACACCTTAACACATCTCAGCGTTCTGAGAACTGGAAGCAGAACGGCACAGCGTTACGCACAGCACGGTCAGGGCTCGCCCCACTGGGGCCGAGCCCATGAGAGGTGCAGCGCGGGCCGGGAGGACTTACACCATCTGGTCGATGATCTGCGCGAGGTACTGGAAGTCGGCGTAGTCCCCGGAGGCCCCCAGCACGGTGCTGTCGTTCACCTTCAGCAGCCGGGAGATGTTGCGGAAGCGGGCGAGGGAGCCATAGGAGCCCATCATGTCCGCGGCGATCATCACGCCGCCATCGAACTTCACGCCCAGCACCGAGGTGCCCGTCACCATGGGGGTCCTGCAGGCCTCAGCGTCAGCGGGACCGGTGGGGTCGGGGGAGGGCGCTCCGCAAACGCCCCCAGGCCCCAGGCCCCAGAGCCTCCTCCCGGCCTCCTCCCGGCCTCCTCCCGGCCTCCTCCCGGCCTCCTCCCGGCCTCCTCCCGGCCTCCTCCCGGTGCTCCCCCGCCCCGTCCCGCACTCACGTGGTCTGGGTGAGGGGGTGGAGGCCTGCGGCAAACCCGGGCCCGCCGGGGCTGTAGGCCTGCCCCGGAGCCGGGCCCCCGGCCCAGAACGGCGGCGGTGCCCGCGCTCCCCCGATCTCCATCTTAGTCACGGTACGGCCCGCGCTGCGCACGCGCGCCGGAAGAGCGGCCGCTACTGGCCGCCGTAGGCCGAGGAGAGGCGGTGTGGCGCCATCTTGGGAGTGGCCCGGGCCGGAACAGGGCAAAAGGAAGGCCGGGCGCCACCTTGTGTGTGGCGGAACTCGCCTGCGCCTGGTTACGCCGCGCGAATCGCCCGTCGCAGGCCCTTGGCCCCCGGGTGATGCCCGCGGACGGGCATGTGACCGTTAAAACACCGGTTCTGCTCGGCCCGTCCTTGCTGAGCCGCGCCTCCTCTCCCAGCCGCCCTCCCCAAGATGGCGGCGCTTTGCTGGCGCTACGGGGGGCGTCACGTGATACCGGCCCCGTCCTGGGCGAGCCGAAGAAGGCGGGGAAGGGGGCGGGGCAGGGCGGCTCTCTCCCCGCCCCGGGGCGTGGCCGGGCGCGGCGCGGCCCAATGGGCGCTCAGGGGGCGGGGCCCTGGCGGAGGTAACAGGTTGGGGCGGCGGCGGAGGTGAGCGGTGCCGGCGGCGGCGGCGGCTCGGGTGGTGAGTGCGGGGCCATAGGGGCCATAGGGGCCATAGGGGCCATAGGGGCCATAGG
>CM021755.1:0-60150 GCA_011075105.1 Heteronetta atricapilla | reverse complement strand
CCATAGGGGCCATAGGGGCCATAGGGGCCATAGGGGCCATAGGGGCCGCTGCCCTTGCTGTGTGCTCAGCCCCATGGCAGAGCCTCTAGGGGCCGGGGCTATGGGGGTTGCCCTTCCCAGGCCGTGCCCTGCCCTGGGGCAGTACCTGTAAGTGGACGGGGCCGCAGGGGCTTTCCTTCCTGGGCCGTGCCCTGCCCCGGGGCAGAACCTACAGGGGCTGGGCCCATGGGGCTTTCCTCTGGGGGGTGAGCCTTGCCCTGTAGGAGGTCCGACAGAGGCTGGCTCTGTAGCGGCCCTTGTCCCTGGGGTGCTCTACCCGACGGCAGTCCCCGTAAGGGGTTCTTTATTCTAGGGTATGGCATGCCACGTAGCAGATCCCACAGGGCTGCTTCCCCAGCAGGGGTCTGCGCTGTCTGAGGTCTCTCTTCCGTAGGCTCCCCTCACTGAGGGATCCTGCGTCACCCATAGGGGCTCCCTGTGGGGGCCACCCCTTTCACCAGGGACCCTCGTTTCCCTGTGCCTCACCCCCACAGAGGTCATTATCTGCCAAGAACGTCCCCTGGGTCCTGGCCCCACGCGCCCATCTGTAGGGGCTGCTGGTGGGGGTGCCCTCCTCCAGCAGGGACCCGCTGTAATGCCCCCGTAGGCACTGCTCTGTAGGGCACCCTTCCTGGGCTCTGTGTCCCTGTGAATCCCGTCCCTGTCGTTCCTGGTGCTGCTGCGGCTGCTCCCTCGTTGGCTCCTCGTAAATATTTAGTGTCGTTTATGGCTCCTGCAATCTCTGACCGGGGGAGGTGGCTGATAAGGGCCAAGTCCCAGCCTGGTTTTTGGGGCTGCGCCCAGCCTGGACAGGGACAGATGAAACCGCTCTGCCATCCTGCTATGAGCCCTGCCGGGACCTCAGGTCTCTCCCTTCTGAACCTCGTTGGTATGGAGATAATCTCAGCCGAAGCCTTGAGCTGCAGAAGGACGAGTTACGTCCCGGAGCGGGGAAAATCGACACCTCCGGGACCTCGCAGCGTCACGCGCCGTGTTATTACACCGGGGCCAGCCCCGTGCTCCCCGCTGCCTGCAGAGTGGGTTCAAACCTTCCCTGGCCACGGGGCGGCCGTAACACAGCACCTGCTGAAACTTTAATGTGCCGCCCTACTTCGCCCGGCTCCCAGGGCGGTGTTTTCAGCCTCCTGTTTCAATGAGGAAGAAAAGCGAAACCCGCACAGCGCTGGCTGGGGGGTTACTGCGCGCAGGGCAGTGATGCTGCGTCCCCGGAGCTGCCTCGGTGCCCCCCTGGGGCCTTGATGCCCACAGTCACCGGGGCCGGGTCTCAATGCCCACGGGCTCGTCCCTGCAGGCTGGGTGACGGCTGCAAGGGGCAGGAGTGCCCAGGTCGTGCTGCCCGTCCCCCTTTCCTCCCCTCTGCCGGCTCTGTCCCCAGGATAACCCATCCTCTGCGCCCGCTGTCCCGGCCCTTTGTTTGGAGGGTGCTGCCGGATCGCTCCGGGTGGTTTTGCTCCCCACCACCCCGACCAGTTGAGCTGGTTTGGGGCCGAGTTTCCATCTCCGTCCCGTAGATAACGTCCCCATAGATAACGTGGCGCTTGTGACCAAATTCTCTCCTTCTGCAGCCTCTCGCAGCATCCCCCCCGCTCTTGTTTTGGTGTGGTGCCAGCTGGGACTAGCACTGAGGTGTCCCTGTGAGCAGGGGGGGGACAACTGGGGGCTCCCCAGCCCTTGGCCTGGTGCCCTGGGGGTCCCTGTGATGCCAGGGCTGCTGCTCACTGCAGCCCCACAGCGAAGGGGTTAAGTCCCTGTTTGCACCTCAACCTAATGAGCTCCCCGTACCCGCACCCAGTGCTGCGTCCCCTGGCACCCAGCGGGGCGAGCACCCAGCTGCGGATCCGCACCCCGTGGGGCTGCTCAGTTCCCTCGGGGAGAATTTCCCCTCGCAGTGCCTGGATCCAAGCGGTTCTGGTTCCGAAGGCACAGTTGGCTCGGGAAGCGGGGAGCGGGGCGTGCTGCCGCACGGCTGCGTGACGCCTGTGTGGGTGTGGGGCTGGGTGAGCCGTGCCCTGCCGTGGGAGCACCGAGAGCAGCTCCGGCCCCGTTCGTGGCCATTTCCCTGCCATCCACCACTGACCGCGGTGGCTGCCGGAGGTGGCTTTGGCCAAACGCCGCTGGTTCGTGAGGGCAGGGCAGAAGCCGCCCCGTGGGCTCACGTCCGCCACTGCGGGATGCCTGGCGGGAGGGGAAGCGCTCGCGGGTGCGACCGCCGGGCAGGGAACAGGGTTTTCCAGTCCCCGGGTTGATGATTAACCGCAGTGCTCTCGCTGTGGGTGGCTCGGGAGGCTTTCGGATGCAAAGGAATTTGGAGGCTCTGTCTTATCAGCCAGGCTGCGGTGTGGGGAGCCACGGGGCCCCGAGCGCCCTGGCAGCACGGTGACGTCCCCAGGGCTGGGGACGCCCTGGCCCTGGTGACGCAGCCCTGGGTGCGCTGGTTTCGGGAGTCTCTGACCTGCGGCACGTCACGCGTGTGCTCGCCCTGGGATTTATTGGGGTTTCGGGCTCCACCAGGGAGTGGAGCACAGGAGGCATGAACGGCCGGTCCGTGGGGACAGGCAGGGCGCGGGCACAGCGACTGCTGCTGGCACGTGAAACCGGGCACAGACTTTGGCCCTGAGCGCTGCAAGCCCCGGGGTCGTGCATGGTTGTGCGTAACCACAACCAAACAACAGCGTCGACGTCAAAGGCAGAGCAAAGCCTTTGGGAAACCGTCGGGGAAAAGAGCCTCAGGCGTGCCGGGAGCCAAGAAAATGGGCGACAAACAAGTATTGGTTTTGCTACGTTCCTGCTGTGCCCTCTTCTGTGACGTTGGTCTGGACGTGAGGTGCTCTGGGACAATCCAGCCCCTGAGGCTTTGCACTGCGCGGTTCCCAGTGCTCAGGGGCACTTGAGCTGTGCCAGCTGAGCTGCCTGCTGGGCTTGGGGTGACTCGGTGGCCTGTGGAGCGCACCCTGCTCCCCGGGGGCACTCCCAGCGGACCCTGCCCCAGGTACCTGGGTGCAGGCGAGAGCTGGTGACGCTCGGCTTTTCCTCCTGGGCTGCCCCAGTGCAGGAGTGGAAGGGTGAGCGAGCCACGCTCGCTGCCGGCAAATTGCAAAACAACTTTCTGGGCTAACGTGCCCACAAAGGGCCCATTGTGTTCCCTATCTGCATGAGCGGAGCTGGCCGCCCGCCATCCCCGGGACGCTGGAGGTGCGTGACCGTCAGCGGGGGACCCGCGCCGCCTGCCCGTGCCCCCTGCCCCGCTGGCGGCCAGCCCGGTGCCGAGCTCCTGCCGGCTCGGGGCAGAGCTGAGGTGTGTTTGCACAGCAAAGTCCCCGCGTGCTTGGCCAAAGAGTGAACTGCACGCCCAGGGACGATAAGCAGAGTATCTGTAGCTCCAGTCCTTCGCCCCTCCTGCTCCTTCGCCGTGCTTTCCAGTGAAATCTCCTCCTCGGGCTGTTTCCAGCCCTGGGCTCTGTGCTGCTTTCCCACGTAGGAATGCAGTCCGGCCATTTCAAGTCCCTTTATCTGCGAGCTGGAGCCCTTCCAGGAGGAGGCATTCCTGGGGGATTAGCGGCTCACCTGCTCCCCAACACCCAGCTTGCGCTGCAGGACCGCTGCTGGCAGCGTGGCGCACAGCCGAGCACTGCTGCGTGCCCACAGAGGTGCCGCCGCTCCCCTGGAAGGAGCAAATCCTCCCGGTGGTCTGGCCCCACGCAGCACCCCGCCCGTGGCTGCGCGTCACCCCCATGGTTTTCTGCCACCTGGTCCCTGCTTGTGCCAGGACAGAGTTGCAGGGCCGCGTCCAAAGGTCTCCTCGAACCGGGTGCTGCACCCAGCGCTCACCATTCCTGCCCCGCAGCAGTCGAGCCGAGCCCTCTCCCCACCCAGGCTGCAGCCCGGCACCCACTACACTTTGGACACCGTTGTGGACAAATCTGGGTTTCGCTGCCAAAGCCGCTTCCCCTCCTCGCTGTGCTGCTGCTCACAAACAGCCGCGCTGGCCGTGCCTGGCCCTGCCGTCCCCGGCCAGAGCTGCCTTCCCCTGCAGGCCGGCCATAGGGGCTCTGCCTCCTCTCCCTCGCTGCGGCACAGAGCGGACGCGCTGCTGCTGGTGCCCACATCCCCCTGGCACAGGGCTGGTGGGTTGGCTGCAGGGGCTCCCGCAATGGTGCTGGGTTCAGGGCGACTTTCTAGAGGCTGGTGTCTGCCGCTGATCTCGTTATCTCGATGCTGTGCAGGGATAACGAGATCAGGAGCGGCAGCACCCATCCCTCTGGGCTGGAGGAGGCTTGGGGCCAGGCGGGGGCATTTCCCTCATCCCCGTTGCTGTTGCCCTGCTCGGTGCCACCTCTTGCAGGGCCGGGTGTGCTTCGCCTCCCCGCCATCTGCTCGGGGCCCAGTGCTCTGCCGAATTCACCCTGCTCATCCCACGAGCGTGCCAGCTGGCTGCTGCCCGGCCCTCAGGACGAGCGGCTTGTCACCCACCCACTGCTTTGGGCACTTCCCAGGAGCTGCCCCTTGCCCCTGAGATGGGGGGTAAAGACCTGAAAGGCTCCGGTGAAGCATCCCCAGCCCCCTCGCAGTGCCAGGGTGCAGCAGTGGCTCTGCACAAGCTTTCCTCCAAGCCTGGTGCTGCTGGACCCAGTCCTGGTCCTGCGGGTTGGCCAGGGAATGGGAGCAGCCGGTGGCTGTGGGGAGCCGGCAGAGCCGCGGCGTGCTGGGGGGAGCAGAAGGCTCGCCCCCCCCCCAAGCCCGTGCTGCTTCCCTGGGCAGGCGTCCGCGCGGCTGTTTGTCCTTCTGAGCCTGTCCCAGGGCAGCGGGGCTCTGGCTCAGATTTCTTCCTGGAGAGGGGAGATGGGGTCTCAGAAGTGTGTGGGGAAATGAGGGAGCCCAGGTGGGCTCCGGGCAGCCCCGGTCACGGCGTGGGTGTGCGACCCCTGGCTGCTTGGGCTAGGACAGCTCTGGGGCAACAGCAAGACCCGTGCTGAAAGCTGAAGGCATGGGGTTTTCTGGGGGGTTGTTTCACGTTTTTCTCTACGTGCAGGACGTGTTTGAGCACTGCCCTGCCTGAGCTCCCCGCGTGCCCCAGGGTCCCCTTGTGATGAGGGCACGGGGGCGAGCTCAGCACCCGGCACCTCGCATCGCCCACCCCCGGACCCAGTTTATTTAAAGCAGAGCCGGGAGCTGCTGCTCTCCCCGCTGATGTTGGAGGCGGGGGGGGAGAACCCAGTGCCGTGTGGCTTGGTGGGGGCAGTTTCAGGCTTTGCCGTCGCTTCAGATCAGTCCCGCGCGGGGCTCCCAGCTCCTGCAGGCGCTGCGGAGCCACTCGGGGCGCGAAGCTCGGGGGCAGCGCTCGCTGCGCAGGCAGATCCAGGCGGATCCGGCAGCCTCGGCCTCCCCGCGAGCCGCTGCGGCGACCGTGCTCGGCTGGGCTGCAGCACCCCCGTCCCCGGTGCCCCCAGGGGGTCGCGTCACACTGTGCCCAATATGTCACCGCTCCTAACCGTCCCCTCCCGGCGCATGTCGCCGGCTGCGGGCAGGGAGAGGCGGGTGCTGGGCAATGCTGCCAGGCTCCGAGGCGCTCGCTGCAGTGAGGCTGCGGCGCTCCGCAGGCACCCGGGAGGCAGCGGGAGCGGATCCTGGCTGCGGAGCCCACCCGGGCTCTGCGCGCTGCGTCCCCCCCGCGTCCCGGCTGCGAAGGGTGAGCAGGACGAGCGGCCGGTGGGTGAGCAGGACGAGCGCTCGGTAAGCCGGTGCCGTGCTCAGGGCAGAGGGGTTGGCTCAGCCCCCGCAGGATAACCTGGCTTGGGGCAGCCCTGCAGTGCCGGTGCTGGATGCAGCCAGGCTGCCTCGTTCCCTCTCCTGTCCTGGGGACGCCGTTTGCATCCCTGCTCCGTGCCCAGCGCCGCTCCCTGGGGCAGGGGGCTCTGCGACGCTGGGACAGGGTGCATGGGAGCAGCGCCGTTGCCCTGGGCTCCCGGACCCTGCAGGGACAGAGGCTGCTGTACGGGAGGCGCTGGGGAGGACAGACCCCTGCCGAGCGCCTTCTGCGGCAGCACGGGGCCCGGGGTCACTCTGCCCTCTCCCCCCCCAGGACTGCGGTGCTGAGACCCGGCATGGACTGGCCGGCGAGCACGGACATGGCGGAGAAGCAGAACCCGGTGGACTACGGCGTCCAGATCCGCTTCATCAATGACCTGCAGGAGCCCAAGAAACCCCCCAAGGCACGGGCCAAGCCGGGCTCCTACGGGGTGGCGGTGCGCGTGCAGGGCATCGCCGGGCAGCCCTTTGTCGTCCTCAACAGCGGCGAGAAGGGCAGCGACTCCTTCGGCGTGCAGATCAAAAGCGAGGGCGCCTACACCGGCCCCGCCGCCGGCCCCCGGCTCCCCGAGCTGCCCCCTGGCTCTGTCAGTCCTGACTCGGAGCTGCTGGAGAACCCCTACGTGCGCCGGCAGCCCTCCTGGAGCACCTCAGACGAGGAGCCCGGTGGCAGGGTCCCAGCGCCCCCCCGGCACAAGCCCCCCGCCAAGCGGCCGCCCAGGGAGGAGCTGCGGAGGACACAGTCCCACGGCAATCTGCTCACCGCCGACGATGACGAAGGGTCCTTTGCCCCCGGCCCGCCGCGGGTGCAGCCTGGCAGGACCCACCAGCCCCGAGCTCTGTCCGGCAGCAGAAGCAGCAGCATGCTGAGCGTCGCCGGGCCGCCCTGGCCAGCACAGGGTGAAGCGTTTGGGGCTGCCATCAGGGAGCCCTCCTCGGACTCAGAGGCCCCGGGGCGCCGGCGGCCGGGGGATGCTGATGGCAGCGACATAGACACCAAGCCGCTGTCCTCGGTGGACTCGCTCATCAGCAAATTTGACGGGAAGGTGCAGCAGAGGGGCCGGGCGGCACGGAGGGGCCGTATCCCCTCGCAGGAGAGGAAGCGCTCGCAGAGCCTCGATGGCCGTGTCTCTCGCCCTGCTATGCCGGACGGCCGGGAGCTGAGCTGTGCCCAGCGCGGAGACGTTCGCCCCCTGCCCTCGGTGCCCACCGGCAGCCTGGGCCGGGAGCAGGGAGCCAGGCCGGCGGAGGAGGGGGCAGCAAGGAGCCAGCGGGCGAACCGGGGCACGGAGGAGCCCACAACCGAGCGGCTGCAAAGCAAAGCCCGGGCAGAGCTGCAGGTACTGGGGGGATGGATCCTGTCAAGGGCCTCATCCTGCAGGGCATCAGGTCCTGCTGGCAGCGTTAGCGTGGGCTGAGTGCCGGTGGTGGTGCACAGGGGTCTCACTCATTAATCTGGGCTCTGGGCGTGGCCATGGGCTGGGCTGGGGACCCCTCACTCGTGCCACTGCCCCCTCAGCTGAACAGGGCACCTGCACCCACACCGCTTCTGGCTTCCCCACCGGGCTGACCCCCACGTCCTGCGATCCCTGCCCACAGCCCCTGCATCTCGGGGAGGCTTCTGGGCAAGAACCTCCCCTGCTGGGGCACGAGCGCGCAGGAACCCATGACGCCAGGCCCCAAATGCAGATCGGGCACTTTGCCCTGCGCTCCCCAAGGGCCAGCATCCCCAGGCTCAGCGGGGACACCAGGTGGGGGGATTTGCGCCTGGCTCTTGCTGGAGCTGTGCTCCCCGTCCTCGTGGCAGTTCAAATCCACCCCGGACCTGCTGCGGGACCAGCGGGAGGTGGCCCAGCCTGGCAGCAGCGAGCACACCAAGGAGCTCATCTACAGCATCCTGAAGGAGGGGTGAGCATCCCAGCGGCGTCCTGGGCTCCGGCCGTTCCCTGTCCCAGTTCTCGAAGCGCGTTGCGGGGCAGTTCGGGAGCGGAGCTGCCCCTGTTGCTGCCGTGTGGGTTGCCTGGGGCAGGGCTCTGTGGAATGGGGTGGCTGGAGCCAGTTTAAGGTTATGGGGAGGAGAGCAGCCAGGTGCTTGGGGTGCCCCTGCCTTCCCGTGCTCGCCCTGCTCCGTCCCCTCCATACCCAAACACTTTCCTTTTCCCGTGATGTCCGCAGGAGCAGAGACAGCGAGAGCTCCCTGAAGAGGAAAACGGCCCTGGTGTTCGAGAAGGTGCAGGAGCTGACGGTGAGCCGGGGCCGGCACGGTGCTGCTCTCTGCCTCGTCCCCACTGTGCTTGGGGGGAGACAGGGGGCTCGTGTGGGCACCCCCCAGCATGTGAGGCACAGAGTGAGGCTGAGGCCAGGCTGCGTCCAGGAGGAAACAGCTGGAGCCTCCCCACCCGGGGAAGGGGTGGGCATGGAGCTGGAGATGGAGGCCTGTGGGGCTGAGCTGTGGCCGGCGGTGCTCGTGCATGCCGGCTGAGCCCAGGGCTCCCTCCAGGTGCCTGCCAAGGATGTGGCGTGCTCCCAGCCCCAGCACAGGGAGCTGGCCAGGAAGGTGGAGGAGCTGCAGGAGCAACTCGATGAGGAGACGAAGGTGAGGCCAGGCAAAGGGAGCTCCCTGCTCTCCACCCTGCGCCCAGCAGCTATGCTGGGGGCGCGGGCAGAGGGCATCGCCACTTGTCACTGCCATCCCCTCCCCGACAGCTCCGCCAGAAGCTGGAGCTGACGAGGGACCCGGCCCGGAGCGGCACCGCACGGGCACTGGAGGCCCGGCTGCAGGAGGCTGAGGAGGAGAGCCAGCGCCTGCGGGGGGCCCTGGAGAAGAAAGGCCAGGAGCTGCAGAGGAGCTTGCAGGAGTAAGAGCTGCGCTGGGGCCGTCCTCCCTGCTGTGTGGGTGCTGATGGTGGGCGCTGGGGATTTCTGAGGGTGCCAAGGCTGCAGAGATGGGACTGGAGGAGCGGAGTGGGGCTCCTGTGCTGTCCCCTTCCCGTCCTCCTGCCCGAGGCACGGAGCCAGCCATCCGGCCAAGCTCCCCACCTGCTCGCCTGCCCTTTGGGCTGGAGACGTGCCCTGGGCTTCCCCACCTTCGAGCAGGGGGCTCGGAGTGGGACACTGCCCCTCGCGCTCTCCCCTAGGCTGGCTGAGGCGAAGGCAGCCCGGGGACGGGCGGAAACCCGGCTGGGCGAGCGCGAGGAGCAGCTGGCAGTGATGCGCCAGGAGCTCGGCCACCTACGCGAAGCCCCAGGGGCGTCTCTGGACAGGGAAGCCTTGTACAAGGTACACCAGCGCGTCCCAGGGGGCACAAGCATCCCCTGCCTCGCCGCTGAGCCCAGGGGGACCCCTCCGTGTCCCAGGAGCTGCTGGAGACCCGCGAGGAGCTGGAGGAGGCGCTGAGCTCCAAGCAGCGGCAGGAGGAGCACCTGCGGCTGCGGGAGCGGGAGCTGACGGCGCTGAAGGGGGCCCTGAAGGAGGAGGTGGCGAGCCACGACAAGGAGCTCGACCGCGTCCGGCAGCAGTACCAGAGCGACATGGACCAGCTGCGGCGCAGCATGGGGGACATCTCGCAGGTCTGCCTGGCGTCTCGCTGAGCAGGGTGTTAGCCTGGGGTCTGTGTCTGTGAATCCCCCCTTTGCGTGCTCTTAAGCTGGAGGCGAGCGTTGTGTCCTGCCCCAGACCCTCCCCATCACAGCACCCCACCACCCTGGCTCTCCCTGCCCCGGGCTGGAAGTGGCCGGTGCTGCTCCCTGATGGGGCACGGGACTCCCTGATGGGGCACGGGGCTCCCTGATGGGGCACGGGGCTCCCTGATGGGGCACGGAGCTCCCCGTATCCTTGTGTGGCTTCCCCGGGCTGCTCTGGGAGGCGTTAACCCAGCAGGGGCTCAGCACTGTTGGAGCATCCCCCGAGGATGCAGGCGCTCAGTGCTCCGCTCCTGCCCGCCAGGATCAGGCCAACCTGGAGTCGGAGAAGCAGAAGATCAGCGCCGTGGTGAGGAACCTGCAGCGGGAGCTGGAGGAGAGTGCGGAGGAGACGGGGCACTGGCGGGACATGTTCCAGAAGAACAAGGAGGAGCTCCGCACCACAAAGCAGGAGTAAGCACCGGTGGTGGGAGCAGCGTTCTTGCAACCATCCAGTGTCCCGCAGGGATGGGTTGTGGGGGGTGCTGGCCTCATCCTGCCCCTCTCCAGGCTGCTGCAGGTGAAGCTGGAGCGGGAGGAGTTTGAGGAGGAGCTGCGGGAGCTGCGGGAGCGCTTCTCGGCCGTGCGGGAGGAGGCGGACCAGGCGCGGAGCAGCGCGCTGGACCCTGGCGAGCTGGAGGCGCTCAGGAAGGTGGGTGACAAAGGGGCAGCACGGAAGGCGCAGCCCTGTCCTGCACCCCAGCAGGATGCTGGCCAAGGTGAGGGGTCCCTGTGACCCCCTCCCCATCCCCAGGAGCTGCGCCAGGCCCAGGAGGCGCAGCGGGAGCTGGCGGCAGAGAAGCAGGAGCAGGATGAGCTGCTGCGGCAGCGGGAGCGGGAGCTGCAGGCCCTGCAGGGCACCATGCGGGAGGAGGCGTCCAGCCGCGACGGGGCCATCGAGCAGTACCGCAGGGACCTGCAGCAGCTTCAGAAGGAGCGGGACGAGGCCGTGAAGGTGAGCGCTGGTGGCAGGGGAAGAGGAGCATTACTCACCACAGCCTGCTCTTGCTGTCTTGGGACTCCATGGACCTTTGCGTGAACCCCATGTTTTGTCCCGGATCCCCCTCCCGCGGGCTGGGCTGGTGGCCACAAGCCCAAATTGTTGCCCTGAGCCCCCTCCCAGCTCAGCAGCCGGCCCCGGAACCACCCCATGCTGTGGCCCTGTTGCAGGAGAAGGCTTCCCTGGAGAGCAAGCGGGAGTCCTCGGAGCAGGCAAGGAAGGCGGTGGAGTCCACCCTGCGGGAGCTGCAAGAGCAGAAGGACGACCTGAGGAGGAAGGTCCTGGGCATGGAAACGCAGCTGAAGGAGTACGAGCGCATGGGCGAGAGCTGGGAGGGTTCCCAGGCCCGGCTCAAGGAGAAGGTCACCAAACTGGAGGTGCGGAGGCCGTCCCTGCCACCCCTCCACACATCCAGGCTGGAGGCCGGGACGTGGGCGCCGAGTCCTGGAGCTGTGCTGGAGGCACGGGGAGGAGGCAGCTGCGTGTTTCACGAGCCCTGTCCCCGCAGGCGGAGCGCAGGCAGATGGAGGAATTGCTCGGGGAATCCACGGACCGGGAGCAGGAGCTGCTGATGGCCAAGCGGTCGCTGGAGACGCGCTTGGACGAGGCACAGCGGAGCCTGGCCCGGCTGACGCAGGAGCACCAGGAGCTGAACGCCTCCTACCAGGAGGAGCAGAGGCAGAAGGAGCAGCTGAAGCGCGCCAAGAGCGAGCTGGAGGAGCAGAAGCGGCTGCTCGACCGGACCACGGAGAAGCTGAACAAAGAGGTCGGCGCTCGTACCCCAGGGCCCTGTCCCGGGGGGCATCGGGTGTCACTGTGGGTTGGAGGGTGGTGGTGCTCATGGATCCCTTCCAGCCCAGGATATTCGATTATTCATTGGTATCTGAGGCACCCTGCCTGGATTCGGGGAGGGATCCAGCACTCCAGGGCTCTGATCCTTCCCTAGTACACCGGGGACGTCCCTCCGTGTGCTAAGACCCCATAAAGCCATGCTGCCCCCATGGCTTGGCAGCTCCTGATGCCCCAGGAATGCTTTTCCCGTACGCTTCGGGGCAAATCCTGCTCCGCAGGAGGCTCGGGCTCCCGCAGAAGTCTGCTGCCTTTTGGCCAGCACCAGCGTGTGCTCGGGAGGAGGGGATCATCCAGGCTGCTCTGGCAGGGCTCACAGCCCTTGCCACAGTGCTCCCGAGTTCCCCGGGCAGAAATGTTCCCCCCCAGCCCCCTGACCCCCCACCAGCTCCTGAGCTCTCCCTGCTCTGCCGCAGCTGGAGCAAATGACGGAGGAGTCGAACAGCTCGCTGGCCGTGCTCAAGTCGCAGCTGGAGGAGTTCAAGGAGAAGTCGCGGAAGGAGATCATGGACTCCCAGAAACAAGCTAAGGACCGGGGTGCCGAGGTGGAGAAGATGCAGTTCAGCATGGGCCGGCTGCAGGACGAGGTTCGGTGGGGGCCAGCGGCTGCGGAGCCCCTCTCCTCCCCCTTCTCCCTCGTTTCACGTGGGCTGCCCTTCCCCCAGGTGACCCGGCTGAAGCAGGCGCTGCAGGACAGCCAGGCAGAGCGGGAGAGCGCGCTGCTGGACAAGGAGGTGCTGCTGCAGCGCCTGCACAACCTCGAGCAGGAGGCGGATGCCAAGAAGCGCTCCCAGGACGACCGCTCGCGGCAGGTCAAGGCGCTGGAGGTGGGTGGTGCTGCACGGCACCCTAAAACCAGCCCCGTGGCTTCTTCCAAACCAGAGACCCCTGCAGAGGGAGAGGGGAGACCAGTGCAGGGAGGGACGAGGGTCAAACGCTGCTTTGCCCGTGTGTGGCACCTGCTGTGGCACCACTCGGCGCAGATCCTGCAGTGCTGTGCACCAACAGCAAGGGGCAGAGCGCGCCCAGCCTTCCCCGCTGCGCCCGAGCCAGAGCTGCTGCGAGGCAGGAGCGACGCGGGGTGGCAGTGCTGGGAGTGCTGCAGTTATTAATTACGGCTGCAGCCGACCTTCTCGGCTCTGTTCAAGCCAGCATTGCCCTGCAACTTGCGTGGGAGAGCTGCCGTGCCTCCTGTGGGATGTTGCCTTAGGGTTATCCTCGTCTGCTGCGGTGGTCGGTGCTTTGATGGAGGGGGAGAGCCATCGCATCCCTTCTATGAGCGTGTCTCCTCTCCTGCCTCCTGGGCTGTGCCAGGGCCCTGGGGCGGTTGGGTTTTGCTGGGCTGGAGGCTGCTGAGCAGCCCGTTGTTGGTGCGAGCCCCTTCTTCCAGCACCATGGTGCTTGTCACTGGCAGCACGGCACCTTCCAGAGTGGGTGGGCGCTCGCTGCCCCCAGCTAGACCCTCCAGCTGGCTGTCCCCTTGCCGTGGGGACTGTGGGGTCACGCCAAGCTGTTCTGGCCCCGTCTGCTCGTAGGAGAAGTCCAAGCGCCTGGAGGTGGAGCTGGACGAGGAGAAGACCACAGTGGAGCTGCTGACAGAGCGGGTCAACCGCAGCAGAGACCAGGTAGGGCGGGCGGTGCCGTGCTGAGCTGGGTGCTGCTGTGCCGGAGCTCCCTGAGCCGCAGCCCTGTCCTCTGCGGTGCAGAGCTTGAGCTCCTGGCTGCAGTCACCGGGGTTGGAGCCTCGTTAGCGAGCTGTTACTGAGCAGCCCCAACCCCTCCCATTGCTCCCAGTCCGTAAATACAACCGAGGTGTCGTCTGAAAAGCTGGTTTGGGTGCGAGTGGAAATTATACGAGCTTGGTGCAAGAAAAAAAAATCCCCTGAAATTACAGGGTGAGGTTTGTGTTTATGCAGGAAGTTGGGGCTGAAATTACGCCGGTCTCCTGGCTGTAACCTCTCTATTAACCCACCTGCTAATTAGCTTCAAAGCTGCAGCCGGTGCTGGAGCTCTGCAAGCAGGCGCAAACTGCTGCCGAGCCTCCCGGCACCGGCACTGGTGGGCTTTGCCAAGCCCCTGGTCCGTGCGGGGAGCGGGTGGCAGCGCTGTGGGGCTTTGGGAGAGGTGAACCCTTGGCTCCCAGCCCCGCTGTGAATCCCCCCTGGGCCTTGGAAGGGGCATTTTGGCACCCTGGGGTGCCCCATGACACGGGGTTTGGCCTGGTGAGCTGGTAAGTTGGGTGGGTTTCCCCATTTTTCATCTGGTAAACGGGCACATCCCAGAGGATGAGATCCATCCAGGAGATTTGTCCTGTGAGTACTCAGTTTGCCCAAACTGCGGGTGCTGCAGAGCAAGGGAGTTTGTGAAACCGGAGCGTGGCTCTGCTCGGAAAAATATCATTGTGATTTTTGGGCTGCTTACATATAACTCAAGCAACCCTTTGTACAGAAGTATGTTCCCTCAACTTAAAAATAACACGCAAATGTGTATTTAGCTCTGGTCAGCCTGCAACAGGCCCGTGGGGACCTTGGGTTTGATTCATCAGTGCATCAAATCCCATTTCTGCCCCGAGCATGGCTGCACTGCCATGCCCCGCGATGCCAGGCAGAGCTGAGAGCGCAGCCAGGTCCTCAAATCCCAGTCCAACCAGTTAAACCCTCCACTAGGAAATTGCAGTCCTCATCCCCGAGCCACGCGTGCCTAAGGGGGGGGAGGCGCGACCACCGCTCGCTAGAAGGGCGATAGCTCATTTGGGAAGGAGCCAAAATCCTCTCGCTAGGGTTTCTGTTTTCTGTGACCGCCGGGAACTGGTGGGGCTGGGTGGAATGGGGCCGGGGACTCTGGGACGTGGCCACCCGCAGTGTCCCCGCTACACGATTGCGGAGGACGGGGCCGAGCCCCCCTGTGCCCCCCTCTCCCCAGATCGACCAGCTGCGGGCAGAGCTGCTGCAGGAGCGCTCCAGCCGGCAGGACCTGGAGTGTGACAAGGTCTCGCTGGAGCGGCAGGTGAGCGGAGGGGCTACATCCAGCCCACGGCCCCACCAGACCCAGGGGGCCCTCATGCAGCTGCCTTGGCTTCCTGCGGGCGCTTCCCTGGCCCTCTCCAGCGCATCCCTCGTGTTTGCAAGGGGTTTCCCACTTCAGCAGCCAAATGCCCACTCCCAAGCTGGATACGGCCTCTTCCCCTTCCTCCACACACTCTGGCCTTGGGCAGAGCATCCTCAGAGCTCTCTCCTTGTGTCGCTCTGCCCAGTTCCTGCCTGGGATGCTGCAGAGTGCAGCCCCCCAGGGCTCCCACGGGATCCCCCCTTCCCTCACGCCCTGGGGCCACAGCAAGTGGCTCCCCGCGGGCCTGCCCAGGCTCTGAGCCCTTCATTACCCAACACAGAGCTGGCTGGGAGCAAAGAGGATCAATGGGAAATGAGCTCCTCAAGCCGTTCTCGTTCCCGGTGTGTCATTACCACTGCCAAAACCAACACGGGGCGTGCGCCGCTGACACTGTGCAGCAGCTGGGGCTCTCCCGGCCCACCAGCGGCTCTGGTCACTGCTGCCCCCCTCAATTAGGCCAAGTCAGCGCCGCGGGGAGAAGAGCCACATTATGCAGTGCTTTTGGGGTAGAAGCAGCTTTTCGGCTTTATTTCTTGGGCCAAAAGCCATGCCCTCCGTGTCCTCCCCCAGAACAAGGAACTGAAGAACCGCTTGGCCAGCTCCGAGGGCCTGCAGAAGCCCAGTGGCAACGTCTCGCAGCTGGAGGCGCGGGTGGAGGAGCTGCAGGACAAGCTGCAGGCAGAGGAGAGGTATCGGCCCCCCGCGCCCCCCATCACCATGCGCTGGGGGCTGCCGCCCTCACCCGCACCTCGCGGCTCCCCACAGGGAGAAGAGCGTCCTGCTGTCCTCCACCCGCAAGCTGGAGCGCAAGGTGAAGGAGCTGACGATCCAGATCGACGACGAGCGGCAGCACGTCAATGACCAGAAGGACCAGGTGGGTGGGTGGGTGGTGGGCACACAGCCACCCCCCCCAGGCCCCGCACCGATGCCGGCTGACACGGCCCCCGTGTCCCCCCCCAGCTGAGCCTGCGGGTGAAGGCCCTGAAGCGCCAGGTGGACGAGGCCGAGGAGGAGATCGAGCGGCTGGAGGCCGCTCGCAAGAAGGCGCAGCGGGAGCTGGAGGAGCAGCACGAGCTCAACGAGCAGCTGCAGGCCCGCATCAAGACGCTGGAGAAGGAGGCCTGGTAGGGAGCTGGGGGTCTTCACCAGGTCCCCACCGCCTGTCCCCCCCTCAGCCTCCTGCCTTCCCCCCCGGTGCTGAGCCCTCTCCTCCCTCCCTGCCGCAGGCGCAAGGCCGCCCGCTCGGCCGCTGAGTCCTCGCTGCAGGACGACGCGCTCAGCTCAGACGAGGAGCTGGACAGCGCCTACGGGCCCTCCTCCATCGCCTCGCTGCTCAACGAGGCCAACCTCCAGACCAGCTCCTGCTGAGGCTGCCCGGGGCCATGAGAGGAACCGGCCGCAGGCTGCTGCTGGGTGCAGGAAGCCGTTTATCGACACGGAGGAAGAGGGGTCGGGTTGAGTTGCTGCCTGAGAAGCAGGGGGGCTGGGGGCTGCAGCCCCCTGGACCCTGTCTGGCCTCTTTGTCTTCCTGCGGGTCTCAGGGCACCAACCTCGGCGTGGTTGAAGCAGCGACGTGGCGGGGGCCATGTGGCTCCAGGGAGCTGTGTGCTGGGGTCCAGCACAGCCGCTGTCCCTGGCAGCAGGGACAGGGGACACAGTCACAGGGACACAGTCACAGGGACACTGCAGCCCCGGGGGGCAGGCTTGTGCAGGGTGTCGGTGTGTCTGTCCCCTCTGGCGGCACCCGCAGCCCCAGAGGCTCCCATTTATTTTTGTATGCACCAGCCCTCCACCCTCCGCTGCTCTTTTCCCTCTCAAAGTGCTATTTTAAATAAAATCAAACATTTTAACGCGTGTGCTGCCTGCGGCGTTGGTCCAGGGCCGGGAGGGAGTGTGGGGCTGGGGCCATGGGTGGGGGCCAGGGCCTGGCGGCACGAGGCTCCCTCCTGCTCGGCTGGATCTGGCTCCAAGATAAATCCTTGTTATCACTAATTAACAAGGATGGGAGCCTTGCCAAATGCTAATTAGTGCCATTGCTTTGATTGGCAGGTGTTTACCGCAGTTCCCCTCCACAGCCTTGAGCAGGGCCGAGCTGGCTCTGGCCCTGGGCTCACGGAGGGCTGGGGCAGAGTGTGGTGCCCTGGGGCCTGGCCCTCCCTGGTCCTCCTGCCTCAGTTTCCCCTTTGGACCTGGCTGATGCTGGCTGGGGCGGGCACGGTGATGGCAGTGGTGACACCCATGTCCCCTCTGTGCAGCAGGGAGGGACCCAGCCCATGCTGGGCCTGTGTCACCGCTGCCAAGGGCCATGCCCTGCACCCGGTCCCGCACCCACGGCACCCCTGCTGCAGCTGCACCCTGCAAGCACAACCGGTTCTGCCCGGGGCCTGGCTCCTCCTGGCCACACGTGTCGGGGCTGAGGGCAGCCACTGTCCCTGCCCCAGCCAGCAAGAGTGGGGTGCTGCAGCTCCTCTCTGTCCCAGTTTCCCCTCTGGGCGCTGTGGCTGCCCAGTTGCGGGGTGCCCAGGGGGTGAGGTGCCTGGCTGAGCATCACCAGAGCTGGCCACGCTCCTGGGTTTGCTCCTCAGCTTCGCCGCCCTGGGGAGCGCTGTCCTCATGCAGCCCTGGCCCCCCCTGGCCAGGATGGGCTGTCCCCAGCCCACGGCCAGAGCGTGGCCCCGGTGACCACACAGGGCCTGGGGCTGGTGGCGAGGCTGAGGCTGGCTGAGTTCATTGCATTGGTACCCAGGTGGTGAGGCTGAGGCCGGCTGAGCTCATTGCATTGGTACCCAGGTGGTGAGGCTGAGGCCGGCTGAGCTCATCGCAGTGGTACGAGGCACTTAGTGCCCGGCACGCCCCGGGATGCCAGCCCTGAGCCCCACAGTGCTGGCTGGGGGCTCCCCGGGGAGCAAGGGAGAGGAGCCTCCAGGAGCGCAGCTTGGCACAGCCTGGCGTGATTTGGGACACTGTGGCTCGGTGTGGCATGGCTCGGCTTGGCATGGCTAGGCATGGCACGGCTCGGGTCGGCACAATTGGGCTTGGCTCGGTATGGCTCAGCCCCTCTTGCCCAGGCCCGGTACGCCCCAGCTCAGCCCGGCTCGGCACATCAAGGGTGCCGGAGGTGTGGCCAACGCAGAAGGGGGCGTGGCCAAGAGGCTGGGCGAGGCCACGAGGACGGGGCGTGGCCGGGGGCGTGGCCGTATATAACCGCGGGGGCGGCGGCGCGGGGCCGCAGTCGCGGCGGGGCCATGACCGGGCGGCAGGGCTGGTGCGCGGTGCTGGACGTGCGGCCCCACGGCCAGAGCCCGGTGAGCTCCGCCCCGGGGTCCGGCCCCGCTGCCCCGCGCCTTTCCCGCGGGCTCCTCGCGGTCCTGGGGGGTGGCGGGGAGGGGTACCTGGGGGGTTGCTCGGGGGTGCCCTCGGGGCTCGCCCTAGGCCTGGGGGCAGTGGCGCCCACCTGGGTGGGGGCTGCTCCCGGACCCCGTCCTCGTGTCCCTGTCCTTGTGTCCTTGCTTGGCCGAAGCGCCAGGTTTTGGGAGGGCAGGCGGGGATGGGCGAACGGCTCCTGCAGGCTGGGTGACGGCGTCGGGGGCTCCACTGCCCCCCACCGGGTCCGGGCACCCCTCGTTCGGTCCCTTGGGGCTCTGGAGCTGCGGCTCCGTGGGCCTGTGGTGGAGCTCCGGCCGTCTCCATGGGGCTGCGGTGGCGGGCTGGGGCAGGCGGCAGCGAGCACATTTCGGCGATGGCTCCTTGGTTGCACAGCGGCCTCCTGTTTTCTCTTCCACCTCATTCGCTTTTCCCCATCGCGGCCAGGCGGCTGTGGAAAGGCCAGGCCCAGGGTGGGGCTGGCAGCGACCTGCAGCCGTCCCCACAGCCCTCGCGCCCCAACCTCCCGGCGAGGGCCTGAAACCCACCCGGCCCACGGTGCTGAGCTGCTTGGGCTGGGCCTCGGCAGGCTACGGCCCCCTGAAACGCTGCGGCACCGGCAGCTGTCGAGGCGGCATTTCACGGCTCGGCCGCCTTCCCCGTGCCGGCAGCCGCCCGGCCGAGTCCTGCCGGGTGAGTCACCCCGAGCCTCCCCAGGAGAGCCCTAATTCCCCGCAGCTTCCCTGGCCTTATAAGGAGTGATTGCAGAGCAGGGCCCATTTAGCTAATGGGTTATTACGGTGATAACTGCCTCTGGAGCGCTGGGGCTCTGCAGCTGTTTGCTAATGATCCTCGGCGATACCCTCTGGGTCAGGTCAGGCCTGTTCCTGTTTGACAGTCGGGACGGACGGACGGAGCGCTGTCCCCGTGGTTGCAGAACGCCCTCGTTGGGACCGCTCCGAGCCCCGGTTGGCGCTGTGCCCACCCCAGAGGCCAGAGGGCTGCCTGGCACCCTTGGGCACTTCCCTCGACCCCTGGTGGGGTTGGCTGGGCTCGATGGTGAAAAACACGCCAAAAGATTTGAAATGGGCTTCACCTGAAAGCCAGCAGCGAGCCTAGCTGAGGTTGCTCTCCTTAATTTCCAGGGCTCTTTTTGGGTGTTTGGACCTGAAACACGCGCAGGGAATTTCTGAGCATCTTTTCTCAAAGGGCGCTGGCCTTGGAGTGCTGGGGCTGCAGCCTGAGCCTCGCTGAGCTCTCCGGATCGTGGTGAATTCCTGAGACTCGTAGTAAAAGCCGTGAACCCACAGTGCGGGGCCCTGGGGATCCTCCTGCGCTGGACACGCTGTGTCGGGGTGTGAAGGAAGCGGTTGCTCTGTGATGTTGTGCTTTCTCCCCAAACATGCGGTGAGAGGCAGCCTGTCACCTCCCGGCTGCCCGTCGGGTTGCAAAACGCTCTTCTTCCTGCAGAAAATAACGGAGGGGCGCCCAAAATCCGCTGTCCCCTCTGTTTTGGGGCCACGCGGAGCAGCTTGGGAGTTGTAAACAGGAGGCAGGGCTGATTTAATGATAGCCCAGAGGTGAAGGAGTGGGGCTGGCGCGGGGGAGTTCCCGCGGCTCTGCTCTTCCTGCTTGGAGCCCGATTCGGCACCGGGGCCGGGCGGCCAGGCGCCTGTGCTCCTTGGGGGGCGTGCGCTGGAGGCTCTGCCTCACGGCGGGGGGCTGCTCCTAGAAACCTCGCAGCGCTGGTGGGATTGTGGCTGTGGGCCGCTCGGCTGCCCTGCCATGGTAAGCCCAAAGCCCGGCCACTGTGGTGCAGGAGCAGGGCCAGGGGCTGTGGGGGGAGCCCCCTGCTCGGGTGCAGGTGGGGGGGCGGGGGGCTGGATGGAGCTCGGGGTCTCTGGGGCTCCTCTGAGCCTCCCCAGTGCGCGCACTGCTGTGTTGGGCTTGGCAGCAGCGGCTGGAGCTGCGTAATGTTGTCGTGCTTCTTGGAGGGATCGGTGCCCCTAACAGAGGGGCTGGTGGTGCACCCCCCGAGTCCGGACTGGCCGGGGGGTCCCACAGGCGATCGAGCTGCACAGGGAGGGGTTTGCAGCAAACCCAGCTGTGCTGTTGGCCTCCAGCACCCACCCCGGCCTCGCTCGCCGTGCTGAAGGGGCCAGACTTCTCCCCAGGTGGTCGGGAGAGCCCTGCTCCACCACCCACCTCGCGGCTCGCCGCTGAATCCGCCCCTCCATCCCCCCAGAGTGCACGGAAGAGGCCGGAGGCAGCCGGAGCCGTCCCCAGCCAGCATTTGCATGGTTCCCTTCCTGCTTGGGTGACCTTGGGTCTCACAGCACCGGCTGCTTCGCTCCCTGCTTTGCAGGGCCGCGCTCTGTTCCTCGCCACGTCTGCTCGGTGGCGGCGTGGATCCACGGACGGTTTCGCCTCGGGTTCTGCCGTGCTGGAACAGACGCGTCTGCGTGCCGGCTCCGGCTGGCTCTGACTGCGGGGCTGGCAATGGGCTGGTGCTCGCTGCTTATCGCTGCGCATCTGCCCTGGGAGCGCGATTCCCTCGCAGCGCTGGCAGCGTCCCACCCTCGCGTGGGCTTGGCGGGTCAGGGACATCCGTGCCGGCGAGCGTGAGAGCCTCACGCTTGTAAACAAAGCTGCGAGCGGGGCACGTGAAGCGGCTCTGACACGTTCCCCGCGGCTCCAAGGTGCTGAGCCGGCGGTCCATGCTGGAGCCGGCTGCTGCGAGGCTGCGCGCCGAGCCCTCTGCCCTGACAGCGCTGCCTTTGCTCATCCTCGAGCCTGCGTGTGAGGGCGTTTGTGCCACAGAGGGGGCCTGCGGGAAGGAGGGGGCCTCGAGGTGGGACCCCCTGAGGCAGCTGGGGAGCACGAGACGCAGGGGAATGGCGTCCCCCATCTTGGGGCGCTGGGATGGCACCGCGTGGCAGCAGCCCTGCGGTGGGTGCTCGCCGGTGGGATCCCCCCATAGGAGCGGGACGGCAGCGAGGGAGGCTCCATCCCATGCGCTTCGTGCAGCGCGGTGGGGAGCAGGTGATGCTTTTAGAGCAGGTACTGCCATGGGCCGCTGTGCCTGCCTGGGGGTGCCTCTTGGACCTCGCCGGCAAAACGAGCGCTGTGGGTGTGTGCCCTGCATCGAGCTCTTCCAGCCCTTTTCCAACCATTTTTAACTTCTTGGCTCCCGCCTAGGAAAATGTTCCCTGGAGTGGACGTTGCAGACAAGGCACCTGGGCTGCTAGCAGGGCCCGGGCACAGTTTGCGTCGGGCTTTGGCCTTACCGGGGGAATGAAGGGCTCTGGCGGGGAGTTTGGCTCCAGCAGCGATCTGCAGGAGGGCTCCTCGTCTCCAGGGAGCAGAGCTAGTGAGAGCAACGTACACACAATATTTTGGAAACAAACAGATGGCTTGTCGAGACTTGGACGGCGAAGGCAGCGCTTGAAAGCCGAGCGGCAGAAATACCTTGATGCTGCTTTGGAGAGCAGGAGGCTGACGTGGCCAGGTGTGGCGAGGGGCGGGCGCCCGTGGCTGTGCGGGCACCGACCTGGGCTCTGCGATGCCTGCGTCACAGCCACCGAGCAGCTCCTGCTTTCGGAGCTGCCTTCAGTGAGGAGCATGAGCGACGGCTGCCTGGGAGCCAGCGAGGTCAGTCTGGGATGGGCTCTGTGCTGCACCGTGAGCGCCCGATGCCAAGATGGGGCATTTGGGGTGCCTTCACGCTGCTTGAAGGCTGTTTGTGTGCTCTGGCGCTCTGGCCATCTCCACAAAAGCTTGCCTTGTGCTGGACATCGCTGAAACATCCCATCCTGGTAGGAAGGGTTTGGGTGAGGAGTTGGTGGAGCAATGAAGGCGAACCAGGTCCCAGCACAAGTGCCGGTGCTGATGAGTTTCCAGCAGCTGGAGCCACGGTGTGGGGCTCTGCTGCTGCTCACGGCTCCCAAAGGGCTCGGCTGGCAGGGGAAGGGGCAGTGCCCCGGTGGTCAGCACGCGTCGGGGCTGTCTCGGGAGGGCAGGGAGAGGAGTGCCTGTGGGTGCCTGAGCTGGGAGCAGCTGCTTTTGCCCTTCTCTGGGGCTGCCACCGAACGTCACCGAGGTCCCCGGCGTGACCAATAATGGCCGTGACTCCTCGCGTTAAAATGAGTCCAGCAATTGCTTCTGCAGCCCGCCTGCATTACCTCAGCCTTGGCTGGGCTACGGCTCCTCCAAGCCTTGATGGATTTGATAAATGCAGTTGTTGTGTGCTAACTCTTACTCATTTTAATCCGGGTGTTGTTTCGTAGGCTGCAGCCTGAACCCACGGGGACGGCAGCGTGCTCGTGCATCTGCAGTGATGCTGAGCTGCCTTGCAGAAACACCAGCCCAGCACCTGCTGGTGTGGGACCGGAGCTGGATGCAGGTAACTTCCAGGAGTTAGAAGCTAAAACCTGCCTCTTGTTTCAGGAGAGCGTGAAGGTGCTGAGGCTGATGCTGCCGAATGACCTTCCAGGTGACCGGCAGGTGAAGCAGAAGGTGCGTTCCCCACGTGGGTCCTGGCTTTGTGCACACATGGCGCTGGCCATGTGTGCTCTGCATCTCGCTGCCCAGTGCCTTTGTGTGTGTGAGCTCCCAGGTGGAGCCTCCTCAGTGCTGGAAATGTGAGCTCAGGAGCAGATGCAGGGATGGGGCAGACATTTGGGGGAGGCTGAGCCGCTTCGTGAGTTGGGAAGCTCCTCTCCAAAGCGTTCAAGGCTTTGGTGCTGGTTCCCTGAGCCGTGCTCGGTGCCGTGTTCCTCTGCTGAAGCGCATAATGCTGATGTGACTAGAGCTGGGAGAGCTGTTCCAGCCAGTCCCATCTCAGAGCCCTGCTCTTTCTGTGTCCTGCAGCCGGTGGGAAAAGCCTTCGCCATGGTGGCCAACAGGTCGAGCAACGGTCACTCGCTGGCGTCCGAGTGCATCAAGTCCAACGACGGCGATGAGGAGATCATTAAGGTACGGTCCCTGCTGCCGCTGCCTTTGTGTTTCCTGCTCAGTGGGACTGAGAACAGGGCTTCGTCTGGAGCTCCCCGAGCGGGGGCTCGCTTCTGCTCCAGGGGCACAGGGACACGGTGAGGAGCCATGGAGCCAGGGGCCGTGCGAGGAGGTGGGGAGGAGGCAGCGGCCCCCAGGAAAAGTCGAGGGAGGCGAAGGGGGAGCCTGCTGAGCGCATGTGGGGGGTCCCAGTCCCCACGGAGCTGGGCTTGGGCTGCCCTCACCGGGCTACCAGTGCATGGGCTGGGCGAGCCAGCGGCCGTGCCAGTGCCAAGGACTCTCTCTCGCCCAGGTTTATCTCAAGGCGAGGGCCGAGGGTGGTGTGAACCACGAGGAGCACGTCAGCCAGCTGAAAAGCGAAGTTCGTTACATCCAAGAGGTAGCTACGTCTGCGAGGGGCTGTGGCTCGCACGCCGCTGTCGGGGGCTTGTGGCAGGGGTCTGCGCGCTCTGCTTGCAGGGCACTGCGCGTGGCGCCACGGCGGCAAGCTGGCAGCGGAGCTGAACCCTCCAGTCTGCTGACTTGCCTGTACAGGGCAGCAGTCTAATCAAGCGCCATAAATTAATTCAGCCTGACTAATTGCTCTGCTATATGGACTGAATTTGAAGAGAATTGCGTGATGACTTTCCCCCAAGGCTGTCCCCTGCATGCCTGGGTGCGGCGAAACCGGAGCCTCTTGTTAAAAGGCAGTTTCTTTGGTATGTCTCATCTCCCAAAGTAAACTGGATGGTGAGGCTCCGGGACGATTAACCCTTTCCTCTGCTCCTGGTGGGGATATGACTTCTGGGGAGGTGGAGAGAGCTGGTTGCAGGACATGGAAGCGGTTGCATGCGTGTTCTGGTCTGGGCAGCTTGACTTGGCCAAAATAAAAAATTGGGGGAGATGAAATTTGGGTTTGCTCTCCTGGGGGAATTTCTGTGCTGGGTGCTGGCCCCAGGGAGAGCGATGGCAGATCTGGTAGGGCAGCCTCCAGATCTCCCACGTCATCCTTCTGACTCCTCTGCCAGAACTCATGTTTCCCCCCGAAAGAAAACAGACCGTTCGTGCTGCCTCCTGTCTGCAACGCAGCCTTGCTCCGGCGCTGGAGCCTCCCCAGGGCTGCGGCGCGCCGGGGGAGTTAGTCACCCAGACCTTATCTCTCAGCCACCTGGATGCTGCAGTTTTGTGTGATCCTTCCCCCTTCTGGGGCTTCGGCTTCAGCTGTTCTGATCTGAGCTTTCCTGTAGCTCCCCGAGTCAGGTTCCAGAGGGCCTCGCGGCAGCTGCCGAGCGTGACTTTGGCCGCAAGGGCTGCCTGCAGCCCTGTCAGAATAGCTGAAGCAGCTTAACCGTGCAGAACGACCTAATCCTGCATGTGAAAAGCAGGGAATGAGCTAAACCAGTCAGTGGTGGTGGTGGTACCAGCCCGTCCGAGCTCCTCGGGAGGTGGAGGAGGGCCCCCCAGGACGGCTGGACGCGGTGGCAGCAGCTCGGGGCCTCGGGTGCTCCCCAGCTGCCTCAGGGGGTCCCACCTCGAGGCCCCCTCCTTCCCGCAGGCCCCCTCTGTGGCACAAACGCCCTCACACGCAGGCTCGAGTCCCGTCCTCCTGTCCCGTCCTGCTGCTGCCAGTCCCAAGCAAAATGCTTCGCCGCGGCGCCTCCGGCCTCTAAAACCCAGCAGCGTGTTACCGAGGCAGGGCTGAAGCCACGCTGAGAAGCTGGGAGCTTCTCTTTGAAAAGGGCCAGAGCCGCAGCCCTTCAGCGCTTGCTGCAGCTGGGGTGAAAGCCCGTAAATCATTCCTCTGGCTCACTTTCTCTGACTAATTTGGGGAGCTGCAAGTCAAGATCACACTTGTCTGAGCCCTGCAGGGTGGCAGAGAGTGCTGGGAACAGCAAGGGGCTCCTCAGCACCTCATGGGTGAAATCGATGATTAATGAACGAAATATCTGTAGCGCCTCCAGGTTGTTGCCTATTTTTTTTTTTTGCCTGTAATTGTGTGAGAAAGCTGCCTGGCAAGGACGGCGCCTGCCAGCGACAGCGCTGCTTGCAGGCGGACCCCACGGCACCGGTGGGTGCCAGGGGCAGGTTGGTAGAGAAGTGATCGATGGCGTATCGGCACCGGGCGTCCTCGCGGCCCCTGTCCCCCCGTTTGGTTTCTGTTGGGCTGCGTGACTCGGTTGGTGCAGATCGAGCTAAATTGACTTGCCTTTGCCAGGCTAGAAGTTCTTTGAAGAAGCTGCGGGAAGACTTAAGTAGTAAACTTGAGAACAGACAAGGAGATAAACAGCATGCACAGGTAACGGGAGCATTTCTTGGGCATTAAATGACACTCACTTAAAAAATAATCACCTTTGGGTCCAGAAAATGGTAAAAGGGGCCTTAAAGATGGTGGTGCCTGTGGCAGGTGAAAGCCCCGCTGGTACCACTTAGAGGTGAAATGAGAAACCTGCACGAGCGTGCAACGGGGAGTCAGTGAGCAAAATGTATTGGCTGGCCAAACGCACCCTCGCATGCTTGTTGGCAAGAAACGGGGCCTGGAGTGGCTGCGGTGCCCAGAGCTGGCTCTGCATGCGGGCGCGCGAGGGGCTGCGTCGGGAGGCGTCACGCCCGTCGGTGTCACCTTGTCCCGTGCAGGTGGTGCTGGAGAAGCAGAACGGGAGCTGGCTGCACCTTGAGAGTCCCCACACCGATTCCTGGGAGGACCAGGTATGTAGCCAGAGAGAGATGTCAGCTCTCTGGAAAGAAATCCCGGATTTATTTTGAGGTCTTCCTCCCGGCAGGGAGCTCTGAGCCTGTTCAGCACACGCTCAGACCTTTGTGCCTCGTCTTTCACAGCAATCCCCAGCACTGGGCTTTTAGCGGTGTCAGACCAGGCACCGAGGGCAGCCCAGAGCAACAGAAATGTGCATAGCGGGCTTTTACGTCTGCACACGCAAGCCTTTTAGAGGAAGGGTTAACAAAGATCTGAAGTCTGTGAATACTTCTTCAGCCCTCCGTCTTTCCCCCGGCTGGAGCAGGCTGCCTGGGAGCCAAATGCCACCAGGGGTGTTTTAGGGGCCAGGATTTCAGGATGGGTCACTGGGGACTTGGTTCACGCCGCCGGGTTTCAGGTTGCCCAAGCGTGGATCAGGATGGCATCCTGAAAACAGGGATTGGAAGGCGACCAGGTGATAGCGTGTGCGTTATCTTGAGGGCTGGAAGCTGTCGCTGGAGTGTGGGAGGTGAGGACAGGAGTGCCTCGTGTTGTTCAGGCGGAGGGTTGATGTTGCAGGCTTTGTAACCAACAGCACTGCCCACAGAGGGGCGGAGGGCTCCTCTGGTAACTCCTCACTGCTGATTCTTCCCTGTCACCGTCTGCAGGAGGATTATTCGGGAGACGACGTGGAAAAGATCCGACAGACAGCAAAGAGGCTGTTCACGAAGCTGCAGGAGGCTGAGAAGCGCCATCAGTTGGAGAAGAAGGACCTTGAGGTGAGTGTGCTGTGCACTTCTGTTGGAAAAGTGGGATTTTTAGTTCAATTCTCATAGAATCAGTAGGGTTGGAAAAGCCCTCCAAGATCACCTGGTCCAACCATTT
The DNA here is from genome assembly GCA_011075105.1 of Heteronetta atricapilla. Lineage (NCBI taxonomy): Eukaryota > Metazoa > Chordata > Aves > Anseriformes > Anatidae > Heteronetta > Heteronetta atricapilla. Next base: position 33,716 of record CM021755.1, on the reverse strand, counting down.
CCCTGCCACCACTGTCACCCACAAAACTATGTCCCCAAGCACCACGTCCAACCTTCCCTTGAACACCCCGGGGGACAGTGACTCCACCACCTCCCTGGGCAACCCGTCCCAATGCCTGACTGCTCTTTCTGAGCAGAAAAGTCTCCTCATTTCCAGCGTATTTTTGGAAGCCTGAGTCGTTGCATGGGTGCTCGAGCCTCTGCTGTGCACAGCTCTCCCCTTGGCTGCAGAGCCCAGGCTCGCCGCTGCCAGCTCGGCCACCCCAGCTCCTGTGTCCTGGCTCCTGCCTGTGGTAGCTTTTGCTCTGCAAACCCACGGTAACCCCCAGAGAGGAGCAGCACGGCCTCCTGCAGCACCACGCTGTTGGGAAGGGTTGTGGCCTGCCCCTGGGTGGCTGCTGGCATCGCCAGTGCAGGATGAAACCGCCGGGGCGCGAAGGGCCGGGCCGGTGCTGACAGCAGCTCCCTGCCACGCGGCGCTGACGAAGCCGTGGCGTTTGCTTCCCTCGCTTCCTGGGCACTGCTGATTAATGCTCCCCTTGGTTTGTTTTCCGCTGCCTGCACGGGCAGGGCCACGCGTGCCGGTGGGAGAGGTGACGTCCCGCTTGCATCCTGTCCCGCAGACCAAACTGGTCCCAGGCAGCCTGGGGGCCTTCCTGCCGCGGGCCGGGGCACGGCGTCCTCTGGGGAGAGGGGTTTGAGCGGTGACCGCTTCCTCCAGCGCAGCGCCGTTCACCCGCTGAGGTGGCACTTGCCCCGAGCACCTCCGTCCCTGTGCGCAGGAAGCGGCGTGCTTGTGGCAGCACTGTGAGGTCTCAGTTGGTGTTGGTCAGCTCTGGAGGTGTCGGGGATGCCAGGGTTTGGGTCCTGGCGCTCCCGATTTGCCTTGTCTGAGCCTGCTCCCAGCCATCGTGGGGACCCACAGGGTGCCCCCGTCCCCTCTCTGCCCCTGAGCCTTTGATGCGTGCGTGAGGCTGGCTCCCGAGGTCCCTGAGCTGTTGACGTGTGGCTCCCGAGGTCGGTTCTGCAGGCAGGTGTCCCAGGAGGAGGCTGCAAACAGCCCCAGAACACGCAGGGCTGAGAACGAACGTGGGTTTTGTGTCTGAGGTCCCTTTATTGCTCTAGCATTTAGGCGCTCGCTCCTTTGAAGTGCTTTGAAGCTGGGGAGCTTTCTAAAGAGCCTTTTCTCTCTGAAGCACATTGGGCTGCGTGCTGAAACGCCTGGCTGCCTTCAGCAAAATCTGCCTGCCATGGCTTCAAGCAGCTTCAGAACGCGGGGGGAGGGCTGGGGTGTTTCTCCCACCTGCGTGCGCCAGGGTTGATGGTGGAGGGGTCGCTGTCTCATTTGCAGAGGGTGGTCTCACAGTACCAGGAGGAAGCCGAGCAAACGAGCTCTGCCCTGCGGAGAGCGGAGAAGAGCGTGCTGGAGAAGGAGGTGCAGGTGGACGAGCTGCAGCGGCTGCTGGCAGGGATGGAGAAGGTACCAACCCCGCGGCCCTGCCGGGGCTGGCGCAGCGAGCGGAGCTGCCTGGTCCCGCTCTGCTGGTGCAGGGAAGGGGGAGCCCCGTGGTGGTGAGGCCGGCAGAGCTCCCCGCAGATCTGCTGGGAAGCAGATCCCACGGGAGATGCGTCCTGTGCTCGGACCTGCTGCGTGGAGAGCTTGCCTTCCCAACCAGGCTTTACCCAAAAGCCTCTGACAAAGCCGTTGTGGACAGATAAATTTGACCGCTCCTGGTTTAGGCTTGCGGTTCCCAGGTCTAGAAGATCTGGTTGGTCTGTGCAAAGTCTTTCTTCTGGGTATCCTAGAAATGACTGTGCAGTCTAGACAGCTGCCCGGTTCTTCTTCTCATGGGGGCATTAATACAACCTTCAGCCTGGATTTCTTTTCCAGCCGTGGGCTGCTCCTAATAACATTAAACTCGTGAATGTAAGCGTGGCATGAGCACGAAGCGATCTGGGGTGCATCCCCCTGCTCAAAAGCAGGGAAGGAGATGGCTTTGTGCCTTCCTGCAGGGGAAGAAGAGGGATGGCTGCTGTTTGTGGCTGCCCCTGTCTGTCCTGTGGGCTCAGCAGCGAGGCTGCACGGGGCGTGTGGGGCTCCGGGCCTGTCCGCAGCTCCCCACTCTATCGGCTCCACGAGGGAGGCCGAAGAGCGTGCGTTGCGACTTGTTGCCCTGCGTGTAACTCGGCCTCTCACTCTGCTGCAGGAGCACAGGAGCTTGCTGCTGAAGATGAAAGAAGGCGAAGCGGAGCTGGCGAGGCTGAGAAGCGTGGAAGGTGACAGACTCGCCGAACAAGACCGGTGAGGCTCGGCCTCCGCTGAGGCTGCCAGCTCCGGAGCAAGCCCACGCCGCTGGGTCGGGGTGTCAGCTCGCTGGGGCATGACTGCACATTCCTGTGAAGGGCGTGCTCGCTCTCTGGCTTGCAAAACAGCTCTCTGCTCCCCAGTGCTGACTAATCGCCAAACACCTCCCGCAGCTCTGCTGGGTGCTGGAGCCGCGCTGCCCTGGGACCTCTAGCGGCCGCGGTTCTCCCCTCGGTGTTGGGTTTGCTCGGCCCGGCCGGATCCCTGTGCTCCAGGGGTTAATTGGCAAGGAGATGTTTCTGGAAGGCCTCGTTTGTGGCCTGACTCTTCTTGATGTTCCTGTGGCCCTGCAGCCTGTTGTCGGGAGTCTTTGTGGCTCCTGCTTGAATTGGCTTTGTCTCTGCCTCTCCTTACCTCGTCTGGTCTAAATATTTCAGCACTTGTGCTGCTGTAGGGGAAGCCTGGCTGCTAAAAGCTGCTCTGGGCACAGCTGAGCGAGTGCTGCCCTTCTGGGAAGCCGTCTGATGGCTCCTGGACTCCTCCTTTGTGCTTTCCCAGGTCGGCCAAGCTGGAGAAGGAGGTGGCCATGCTGCGGGAGAAGATCCACCACCTGGACGACATGCTGAAGAGCCAGCAGCGCAAGGTCCGCCAGATGATCGAGCAGGTGAGAGGAGCGGGATGGGACGGGGGAGACAGCTCACGGGGTTTAAAAACAAAGAAAAGAACTCTTCAGCTGCTTGGAAGCGAATAATTGCTGGTTTGTGATGCTGATTCCCTCAGCAAACCAGAGGGGGACAGATTCAAAGGCAGCCCAGAGCCCTGTCCAGCTGCCCTGGAGCAGGGACAGACCCTGGGGTGACAGCCCAAGGACTGCAGCGCGAGCGGTGGTGGCGCTGGCGCCCGGGAAGGGTAATAAAAGGGCTGCCGTGTTCCCAGTTCGGCCTGCTGAAAGAGTTAAGTCTCACTGTGTAAGCGGAGGCTCTTTCACCTAGGGCTTAATTCTCAGACTTAATTTGAAGTTTGTTTTTTTTTTATGCAGACCTTGGAGTTAATGTTGTGGGTGTTTGCAGGCAGGATGGCTGGCTGAGCTGCCCTCCTTCCTCAGCACTGCTTTAGCCCAGGTGTACATGAAAGGAATGTTTAGCAGCTGCAACCGTTCTGTTTTTCAGCTCCAGAACTCCAAAACGGTGATTCAGGCCAAAGATGCTGTGATCCAGGAGCTCAAGGAGAAGGTCGCTTACTTGGAGGCTGAGGTGTGTCCTAGCAGGGCTGTCCTGGGGGTTCCTGGGGTCTGTGCTGCATTTGGAGCCCCTGCTGAGACCTGGCACTGCTGGCTCTCGTGCCTGTGGGCTGTGGATGTCCTGGTGGGGACGAGCTCTGCTCCTGTTGTCCTCCTGGTGGGGACAAGCTCTGCTCCTGCTTTGCAGCCTGCTGGGCTCTGGGCAGAGCGGCCAGCAGTGCAGCTGCTCTCCTGCAGTGCCATCTGCTTTGCCTTGGAAAACGTGCCCTGTGCGGCCCTGAGGGCTGTGCTGGTTCTCGAGGCTGGTGTGGAGGCTCCCAGTGAAGCCGTGGCTTCTGGAGCGGCCGTGAGCTCCAAGGGAGTCCAAAGTAATCTCAGCATGCACGTTTCTCTGGCAGCTAAACCCTTCTTGCCTACAAAGCTGCAGTTGACTGCATGCGTGTCAGAAATTAAAATTGCATTCCTGCCTCTGGGATTGTAACAAGTGTCAAACTTCTCTCCTTTTTCGGATAAAAACCGAGCCTGCATCAGCAGTTCTGGCATTTTCTTCCCTCCTTGGTGACTTATTTCACTAAGCTCTGCATGGGGACGGTATGTGTGAGCAAAGCCCTCGGTGAACCCAGGCAGAAAGCAGGTCCGGCTGCCTGTACCAGCTAGAGAGATCGCACTGGTGGGCTGCTACGTTCTGTGGTCCTACACAGCTCCCCTGCCCCCCCTTTGTAGGGCTGGATTTCATTTCCCTCGATAAAACCTTCCCCAGTGCAAGCGATAGTGAAGCAGTCCTCCCTTTCGGAGCAGTCCCCTACTTCCCAGGAGGTGATCCGTGTCCCCGCTGCCCTCTGCTAACAGTCCCTCCCGTCCCTTGCAGAACCTGGAGATGCACGACCGCATAGAGCACTTGATTGAGAAGCAAGTGAGTCGGGGCAGCCACAGCTCCAGGGCGCGCTCCAAGTCGGAGTACGTGAGCAGGTAGGCACAGGGCACGGGAGCCTGCTGGGCTGCTCAGTGGCTTTATTGCAGCTCCATGTCCCATTTGGAGATGGCGCTGGGCTTGGGGCTGCTGCCTGGGTGGCAGCGTGCTCTGCTGTGTGTGCTGGCAGGGGGGTCTCCTGTCCAGTGCTTCACCTTTGGGGAACTGAGGGCCCTCCCGTGGAACAGCAGAATAGTCAAGGACCGGTGCTGGGACAGGACCAGCACCCAGGTTTCTCCCAGGCACCATCCAGTTCCATCTGGCTGAGCAAATCCTTTCTCTCTTGCAGCAAAAGGCTGTCGGGCCCCAAGCCGCTGCCTCTCATTCGAGTGGTGGAAACATGAGTTTGGAGGGCCAGAGCGAGCTGAAGACTCTCCCCTTGTTATCCTTGACTGGACTTCCCTGCTTGACTGCCGTTTTCTGGCCTCTGTGCTCAGTCTGCCCTGGACCCGCCAGCAGAGAGCTGTGCCCCCAAGCACCGTGGCACCCGAGGACAGACACAGCCAGGGCGGTGCTGGCAGAGGAAGGAGATCTACGAGGTGTCCACGCTGCTGTCCCACGGGGTCCCACAGCCATGTGGAGGCCAGTCTGGAGGCTGGCTTGGCTAGGGAGGCCAGGGCCAGCTGGCCTCGGCGTGGACGAGGTGGCTCCCTGGCTGGAGAGCCAGGCTCGCTTTCCCTGCCCAGTCCTGGGTTTGCCGGGGCTGTTCTGTGAGCAGCCGTTGTTTCTGAAGGGTCTTGTCCAAACAGCGCCGCCTCTTCAGATTGCAGCTTGCCACTGTGGACTTGGTGTTCAATCTGTTTTTAAGAAACAAAGCAAAGATTCACTCTTGCAAAGAAGAAATAAATCCTCCTGAAACAGGACTCCTTCCTACAAAACAAGCCCAATGCGTGACCAGTTGGGAGCCTCCACCTCTGATCTCCAGCACATCTGGCTGCTCCGGACTTGGCAAAGGTTCGTGTGGCCGAAATCACTGTATCGACATGCTTCTCCCAGTCCCTCTCTCAAGAGTGTAGAGAAATTGTGCCCCATGTACATCTAGTGTTTAAACCCAGAGGCGGTTTGGTTTGTCCCTGTATTTATTTCAATAAATTATTGGTGTCTTCCAATGATGTGGTGACAGGCACGAGGGCTGCTGTCCAGCTCCAGGGAAGCGTGTTTGAGGACTGCCTGTCCCACGTTTGAACTGGAAAATACCAACCAGCTTCCTCTGGGCTCGCCTGGTGCTGCCTTTCTTGTGAGCCCACGCTTCGTAGAGGAGCTTGGGCAAATCTAGAGGAGAGTTGTTGGCGTTTGTACTGACCATAGCCGTGAGACAATTGTTGTTCGTACACCTCACAACTGTTAATACAGAAACGTGCCTTATCTGTCAGACCGTACTCGATTGAATAGACAATGTTAACAGTGTGCACGGCCTGGGCTGTGGTGTGGAGATGTTGTTTGGGGGTCAGCTGGGCTCTGTGTGCTATAGGTGATGCTGTGCACCTTGGTTTTCTTCTTTTCCCTTTTTGCTGATGGCCGGGCTCTCCCCTGCCTTTCCTGTGTCCCTTCCCTCCCAGTGCCTCCAGCCCTCTTCTTTCCCTCTGCGTCCCCAGGGGCTCCAGGAGGCAGCAGAGCATGGTCAGGCCTGGAACCCAGCAGCCTGCCCTGGGGCCTGTGGGGGGTTTGGGGCTGTGTCCCCCCAGGGCTGTGTTCCCCCCCGCCGGGGCTCTTGGCCCCGCTCCTCGGCCAGGCCTCGAGGCTTGGCGGCGCTGCCCCTGTTGCCACGGCAACGGCCGAGGCGCGGCACTACGCCTCCCAGAACGCCTCGCGGCGGACTACACTTCCCGGCACCCCCCGCGGCAATCCTCCAAAGCGACGGGGGGAGGCGCTCGCGGACTACACTTCCCGGCGCCCCCCGCGGAGGGAGGCTCTGGATGGTGGCCGGCGCGGCGGCGGGCGCGTGACGGGCCGGCCGGGCGCTCCTCGCCAAGATGGCGGACGAGGAGGGCGAGGGGCTGCTGCGCTCGGCGGCGGGGCCGCAGCGGAACGGCGGCGGCGAGGGGGCGCCGGGGGGGCCGGGGGGGCCGCGGGTGGTGCGCATCGTCAAGTCCGAGTCCGGCTACGGCTTCAACGTGCGCGGCCAAGTGAGCGAGGGCGGCCAGCTGCGGAGCATCAACGGCGAGCTGTACGCGCCGCTGCAGCACGTCAGCGCCGTGCTGGGCGGCGGGGCCGCCGACCGCGCCGGGGTCCGCAAGGGCGACCGCATCCTGGAGGTGTGAGTACGGGGGGGCCGCCGCTGGGGAGGGGGGCCGGGGGGCGGCCGGGGGGCGGGACGGTGCCGGTTCCCCGCACGGAGGCCGGGGGGGGTCCCGCGGCGCCCCCCCCCCCCCGGGGCCCCCCCACGGGGGGGTTGGCGGGGGGGGGGGCGTGTGCCGGTTCGTGGCACCGGGAGCGTTGGTGGGGGCTGCTCCCCCCTCCTTTCTTCACCGGGGGCCATTTTGGGGGGGCTCCGCCAGCATCTTCCGTCCCTGAGGGCTTCGGGAGCCCCCCGCGGGGCGCAGGGGCACGGCCCCCGCCTCCTCGGGAGGTCAGCTTTGGGGGTCCCCAAATGGAGGTGGGGGGGGCGCAGCCCCCCGAGGAGCCCCTCTGCAGGGGGGGTCGGGGCACACGGGGGGCAGAACGGGCTGGGCTTGTGGGGTGGGGGGTTTGGGGGGGTCCGTCCCCAGGCAGCGCTGAGGCCTCGGGGCCGTCCTGACCCCCAGGGACCCCCAGGGCTGGAGCAGCACGGGCTGTCCTGGAGGCGCTGCGAGGCCGGGGGGGGCTTTGCGGTGGGAGCCCCCAGGAGACCCGACCCCAAATTCTCCTCCCCGTGGGGCCGTGGCTGCGTGCGGAGGAACCGAGCGGCTGGAGGAGAGCAGGACAGAGCCTGGGGGGCAGGGACGGGGGCAGGGGATGCGAAGGGGGCGGCTGGGGGGCAGGAGCAGGGGGAAGGGACACAAATGGGAAGTGCCTGGGGAGCGAGGGGGAGAGCGCTGCGATGGGCTGGGGGGCACAGAGAGAGCCTGGGACCAGGATGGGGCCCCGTGGGACCAGGCTGGGGCTGGGGTCTGTGCCCCCAGCCCTGGAGCCGTGCGGCTCTGCAGGAGGAGGCTGGGCTGGGGACACGTGCCTGAAGCTGGGTCTGGCTGGGCAGTGGGCTCTTCCTGGGGTCCCAGCTGCCCGGGACTGACACCGCTCCATGGGAACGCGTCAGCTTGGTGAAACCTCTCCTTTTTCCCCTCAAACACCCCAAATTTGCAGGCTGGCATCAGGAGAGCCCCGGCCCGGCCGGGTTTTCCTCCCTGTTGCCGTGCGGTTCCTCGGGCTGGCTCTGCGAGCCCTGAGCTGCGTGATGCCTTCCAATCCCTGCGTAGCCACACTTGGGGCTGGGCTGGTGAAGTTCAATTACTAATTAATTACAGGGATTTTGCAGCAGCAGGAATGCTTCGCTGCCGGTCTTTGCGGGTTGCAGCGGGTGCCTGGGCCCGCAGAGCCCAAACCCCCTGGCCGTGCCCCACCACAGGCGTGGTGCTCGGCTCGGGCTCTCTCCTGTGGGACCCGAACGCCTCTCGCTTTGATTTCCTGCACAGAAGTGTCCGGGGCTGAGTCCTGCACCTGGAGGACCTCCTGAGAGCAGCGTTTATTGACCGAGGGAGGTGTTTGCGCGCGTTGCAAGGCGCCGAGCTGAAACCCTCTGCGGGGGGAAACGCTTACGGCGCTGTGTGGGAGCCAGGAGGAGGGTGCTGAGGAGCCAGGGCTCGGTCCTGGCTTCCCGGCCACTGCGATGTTGGGGCCCCACGGGCAGAAGGTTCGGTCTTGAGCTTCGGCAGCGGCTGGAGGAGCTGAGGCTGCGACCGAGGTCTGCTCACAGCCTGCGGCACCGGCGTCCAGACACTTCGGGCAGGGAGCAGCGGTCGGAGGAGCGGTGATTTCCTCTCTGCCCCTCTCCAGGGAGAAACCTCTTCCTAATTTGCCCGCGTGTCTCCTCGCAGTGCCGTGAGATGCCTTTTGCCCTCTTTTGGGCCGTCAGGTTCGTTAACCCGGCTGCGTAAATCAGCCCGCCGGTCCCGTTGGGTGCAGGCGTTAACTGTCCCGGATCTGTTAAAACCCAGCTCCTGCAAAGAAATCCCAGCACGGTTGTGAGCTGGAGTAGGAAACAATAAATCGGGATCCCAAAATAGCTCCGCTTTTCCTTCCTTCGCGCAGCGGCACCCTGCGTGCTGCCGGGGGTGGGGTTCCTGGGAGCTCTGTCCCGGAGCCATCCGTGCGTCCTGCTCGGCAGCTCCCGGCTGGCGTCTGGGCACTGAGCGGCGTGCACGGGGCGGGGGGGGGTCCAAGCAGGGTGGGGGGGGTCCAAACGGTGTGGGGGGGTGGGGTCCAAATGGGGCAGGGGTCCAAAGAGGGCACTTGCTCTGAGCAGACAGGCACGGGCGGAGGCTTTGGAGCGGAGAGCTCCGTGGCAGGGCCTTGGCAGGCGGTGCCTGGCTCTTCACCGGGCCTCAGCCCCGCAGCTGCAGCCCACGCCTGAGCGGGGTTTTCCCCGCAGGGCAGCACGGCGAGGTGCGAGCTGCTCCACAGCCCTGGCCCGTGAGCGGAGGAGGTTTCGGGCATTGCCCCAAGGGTTTTTGGGGTCCCGCGCTCGTTGCAGCCCTCCCTTGGCATCCTTTGCTGTATGGCGCTCCTGTGTCCTGTGTAGCTCAGAGCTCTCTCTTTCAGCGGCTGGTTTTGCAACATAACTGGTGTGCTCCCTAATCGTCTTAGCTCCTTGTGTGTTTGTGGGTGTTGAGGGCATTGGAGACAGACAATGACGGCTAATTTAGCTCTTGATTATCACCCTGGATGACAATCATCGCTAATCTTGACGGGAGGGAAAAGCACGCTGGTGTTAACTGCATTTGCAGGGGAGCTCGCTGGCAATCATTGAGCGGGTAACAAAGGGCCATGACTGAGCTGGTAACGAAGGGCTGTAATTGAGCAGGTAATGAAGGGCCGTTGTTCTCAGAGCCCCGAACCACGCGTGGCTGGAGCCAGGCCCCATCCTCCGGTGCCGGCAGCCCCGGGAGCAGCGTGCTTCCCAGGGGCCCCACTGGCACCTCTCGAGGTGGTTTTGGCTTCCTGCGAACGGGCTCTCGCTGCTTTCCCACCGGACCCTCTGGCCCGTCGTCAGCCCAAGGACTCGATCTCAAGGGGTGAGAATTAAACCCGTGTGTGGGTCACGGGGAGATCCACCCCCGTTCGGGGCCGCTCCGACACCGAGCCTCGTGGGGCTCTGCCGCCGTGCTCCTCACGCGGACCGGCTCCATCCCGCAGGAGGTCGGACTCTTTATCTCTTTGTGGTCCAAAGTCTAACCTCGTGCATTGTCTCGGAGCTGGCTGTGCTCTGGGGAAGCGCAGCACTGACCGTAAAAAGGAGGCAGCGGCTGCTCCTGCCGCTTGTTCGCAGCGTTCTGCTGCTTGCACGCAGGGCGCGCCATCAGCAGGTCACCTTATAAAGGGGTCAGCGGGTTACCCTGGCCCCAGCCTGTAAGGCTGCTGTTTCTCTAACCACACGGCTCTGCAAACCTCTTTCCTTTTCCTCCGGACTGAAGCGGCGTGTGACACGTCACCTCGTGCCCCTGAGCAGCGATGTGCTGGGGCAGCCGCACGCAGGGACACGGAGCTGCCCGGGGCCCTGGAGGTCGTTTCCCCGCCACGGCTGCTGGAAGCCTCCGCAGAAAGAGCGTGGGAGATAACGACCTGAGATAACGACCCGAGATAAGGACCTGAGATAAGGACCCGAGCAGGGACAGCTGATGCAGGACCTGGCGTCCTGCGGTGCCTTCCCTGCGTTGTGTCTCCTCCTTTTTCGCCGGTCCCAGCAATTTAGGACAAACGAAGGGCCGGTAGGACAGGAGGGTTTCCTTTCGCCGGGGTTCAGACCCCCACTTGCAGGGTGCAGCAGGCAGCCCTGCGCACCGCGGGGCCGCTCAGGAGGCGAGGCCCTGCCCGGCTCCTCAGCCACGTCCCCGGGCAGCGCCTCGTGCCCGCGCTTTCCAGCGCGTGGTCTGCGGAGCCCTCGGGGGCTGCTTGAGGCTCAGCCGGGAAACCAGAGCCCCCGTCACGGGCTCGAGCTGTCGTCAGCAGCATGGAGTTACCCCGAGGAGAAGCGGCCCCGCGGAGGGGCAGGAGAAGGGTCGCTGCTTTGATGTGGGGCCGCAGGAACGTCCAGCTCTGTGCTGGCCCTGGGGCTCGCCGTGAGCTGCCCGCCGAGCTTGGCCCGCTCAGCGTGGCTTTTGTGCTGGGTCCAGGAAGGAGAAACCGAGGAATCCTCGACCTAGGTCGTGTTCCAGAGCTGGTGTTGGACAGGCGTGGAAGCCGGCTGCTGGTAACTGCATCTCCAGAAGGGGCTTGGTGCAGTTCTGGCTTCTGAAGCGTCTAAACCTTTGTCCTTTTTCAGCAAGGCTACCTGTTCAGTCAACATTTGTTTTCCTTTGAGTAACATTTAGATGTTAACCTTCTGAAATACTCACGTGCCTTGTCTTCTCTCAGGGTGTTTCAAGGGTTCATTTACAAGGAATCGGTGCTCTCGTAATTGGAGCCAGCCAATGGCAACTGCGCTGTCTGCCAGAGCAGAGTGTGGAAATGTGCCCAGGGACGTCAAAACTTCCTTAAAATGCCGTAAGAGGCACCTGTGGAAACGGTAACGATCCCAGAGGATCATTAATGATCCCAGCCTCTGTAGGAGAGGTCACAGAAGCTGCACTTCATAGTTTCTGCCTGGTTTTGTAATCTGTTCGGGCTAGTGCTGGGTCTGGATTTCGCAGCTGTTTGGGGAAGGTTGGCTTCCCTCCGGGTAAGGGATGGGGAAATGCTGCGTAGCCTCTGCTGAGCACCGTGGCAGGACGTGCCCTGGGAGCTGAGCCCCGCTGGGGGCTTAAGGGAGGCTTCCCCTGGCTGCCCTGCTCCTTGCGGTGCTGAGCACGCTTCCCTTGCTGGTGCGGGGCCGAGGCTTGGAGCGTTCAAGGCCGTTTCTCAACCCCTCTGGGGGGAAGGACGCGATCGTGTAGTTGAAGCATTGAACTGGAGCTGGGACCGTGGGGGAGGCTGCTCGGTGTGGATGGTCCTGGGGACGTCCTGCAGAGGAGCCTCAGCTGTGACGAACCCCAGGAGGCCGGGGTTTGGTGCTGAGCTGGCGGAACGGCCTCGGAAGGGAGAGGGATGGGGTGCCGAAGCGCCCGTTTCGGGAGCCTGGAGAAGCTGCCCCACACCGCCGTGTGCCCTAAGCTCATTAACTGCTCATCTCCAGAGCCTCTCCCGAGGAGGCTGCTGGCCAGGTGGCGGCCGCCCTTGGCTCCGGGTTCATCCTCAGTGCCATTCTCCCTCATCAGCCCTTCCCGGAGCAGGGACTAATCCTTCCCTGCTGCCACGGTCCTCGCGCTGCACATGAATCCCTCCCGCAGCCGACTTGGTGAGGGCCGGGTGCTGCAGGGAGCCTCTTGACCACGTCCTGCCTCTTCTGGGCTTAGCCCTCGGCCACGCCGTCCTGGGCAGAGCCAGAGCCGGGCATCGGGAGCTGGAAGGCGCGAGGCCGTGGAGGAGAAGCAGCACTGGCTGCGCTGCGAGGCAGGTGGAAGCTGTGGCACCAGCACACCCTGCTACCAGCACACCCCGCAGCACATCTTTGCCTACACCAGGGCAGGAGCGCGGTGCGACGCCGCTGGGCACAGCAGTGCTGGGGGAAGGGCCCCTCATCGCCGGCAAAGCCAGGCCTCCGCCGCTGCGCACTGGGTTTGCTGTGCCAGTGAGCTGCGGAGCCAGGAGCTGGCCCCTGCTTTGCCTTGGTGCCCTGCTGCTGGCATGGGGTGGCTGGAAATGTTCACGCGGAAGGGTGAGGCTCCTGCCTCCGAGCTTTCCTTGGGTGGCTTGTTGGCTAGGTGTGCTTGGGCTCAGGCAAGCACAAAGGCAGGCTGCGGTCTTAATCTCGAGGAAGCGTCTTGCAGGCTTTCTGCAGCAAATTTCCTCGTCTTCTCTTGACAGGCAGTTGGGAAATTTTAAGAAGTCTTCACAGAAAATGAGTCATGCAGCTTACAAATGGGAGAAGTGAAATCTTCTTCTGGGTCTTAGGAGCCTGCTCCTTAGTGCCGGTACGTTGGGGAGCTCTGCTTCGTCCAACACACGCCTCGTCCTCGAGGTCTCCTGGTGTTTGCCACAGAATATCCTGAGGGTCACGTAACGAATATCCCGAGGGTCACATCATGTCCTGAGTCAGAGGGGACCTGCAGCATCCTCGCGTCCGACTCCTTGGCACTTCTGCCCTTGCTGGGAGCTCGCGTGGCCGTCTGCCTTCTGGCCGGGGTGCTGAGCCAGCCTGCAGCCGCTCGTTCTCTGGCCTTGCACTTCACAAACCCAGTTTTGTAGAGGTTTTTAAGCTCATTACGGTGAGCAAACACCGCTCTGCTCTGCCCCCCAGCGTGTGTTTCTGCATCAGGCACGAGCCCTGCATCACACGCGGTGTGACCTGCTGTGACACCGCCGGCTCGGCTCCCCCGAGCACCTTGAGCCCAGCAGTGGCTGGCCCCGCTCCCCGCCTGCAGGGTCCCTGCCCTGGGGGCCGTGTCGGTGGCCAGAGGCCCGTGCACGAAGGTGGCCTTGCTGCTGGTGATGGCGAGGGGGTTGGGGGTGCCCCCACGGGGCAGCGGTGGGAGAAGACTCCCCTTTTGTGATGCCCGAGGGCCAGGCGGTGCCATCGTGCTCCAGGACGGCTTCGGAGCTCTCCTGCAAGGCTCGTGGCCCCGCGAGGTGAGGAGGAAGAGGGGTGCCGAGGGCAGGAGATGTGCCCTGCAATGGAAGGCGGCAGAACCTCGTGTCCCCGCTCTAACCGCATCCGCCTCTGGCGGCGCGTGGCTTGGAGAAGTGAATCCTCAGAAGGAAGCTGCTCTTCAAGAGCTGCTGAAATCTCACCAGCCTTGCTGGGGCTGCGTGCGCAGGGCACATCCCTCACGGAGGGAAGGACCCCATGGGCCTGCTCCCAGTGTGGCTGGTGGGGGGCAGCCAGCCAGCCGCCCTCCTGGGGTGGGCTGAGGGCCCGGGAAGGGGAGCGGCTGTTGGCAAAAAATAAAAATAAAAAAAAATCCAACTCCAACCAGAAGCAGAAGCTCGAAGAGAAAAGCCCCCAGAGGTCCTGGGAGAAGCGCGGCCGCCCGTGGCGTGCCGGCAGACTCATGGCAGCTGGGCTCCCCTCGCCTCACCAGGTGCCTCTGGTTTGCCCGTGCCGTGCAATTCCCCGTCCCCGTTCTCTGTAGGTTTGTGGTGGTTGTTCCAGGCAGAGTTGCCATGGAGACTTCATCGCAGAGGTGCTGGGGCCGTGCCCCATGCGGCTGCGGTGCTGCTGGCTCCTTGCTTGGCTCAGCTGCCGTGGCCGAGGGGAGAAGGAAACCTGCTGCTGGGGCTGGGGCTGGGGCTGGGGCTGCCTCTGGGCACCGGGCTGATGTGCTGCAGCCCCCCTACGGGGGTTTCTCCACGAGTCCTGCGGTCACAGAATCACGGAGCTGTAGGGGTTGGAAGGGACCTCGAGACAACATCGGGTCCAGCCACCTGCCAAAGCAGTTCCCTACAGCAGGCTGCCCGGGTAGGGTCCAGACGGGCCTTGAATATCTCCAGAGAAGGAGACTCCTCAACCCCCCCGGGCAGCCTGTCCCAGCTCTCCGTCACCCTCCCCATGAAGTTCTTTCACACGTTGGTGACATGCGGACCTGCTGCTCCGGAGGCTCCTAGCACACACTGGCCGGCGAGGAGGGGATTTTCCCAGTCCCTGAACCTCCTGGCCGTGTTCCTGGGCTGGAGGGGCCACGCACAGCTCTGCGAGCACTCGTACCAGCCCAGAGACTCCGTCCAGGCATTGCTTTGCTCCCTCCCTGCGCTGGCGGGCTGATGGCTGTGGTGGATGTCCAGGCCTGTCCAACGCCTGGCGCGGTGCAGGCGCTCTGTCTGCCTCGCAGACACTGCCTGGGGCTTTCTGAGCTTGGTCCTGAGCCTGGGTTCTCGCACCCAGCTCTGGAAGTTGACATCGGATCTTTCCAGGGAGATTCTTGTAAGTAAAAGCTCAATAAAAGCGATCGATGCAGAGCGGTAAGAGTTGTTCTCTTTCATTCCAGTGCTAGGGCTTGAAATTAAATCTCACACTTGATTTGAGGCGAGCTGGGGTGGCTCGGTGACTCGCAGGATGGCTTCATGGGGAGGCGACACAGCTGGGAACGTGCGGGCACCTTTCCTCAGCGTCCCTCCGGAGCTCCGGGCAGTGGCCGTGGGCACCAGGCTGTCTGTCCCAGCCGAGCCCCTCCATGGTGTAAATGAGAACGGGGTCTTGGGGGGTGTTGGCACACTCTGGAGCCCCGGGCGGCTTCGCTGCGGGTGGGCTTGGGGTGGGACCTGAGCCCCCAGCACCCACGAGTGCCCCGGCTGCCTCCCGAGGGCAGCTCCATGGCAAAGCCCTGCCTGGGGCTGTTCGTGCAGGGGATGTTTCAGATGCCAAGCTCCGTACCGAGACGCTGCAAGTTTCTGGAGGCTCGCTACTAAAATTAGCCCTTATCAGAAAGAAAAGCAGGCTTGTCCTTTTCCAGATTTGGAAGAGAGCCTTGCAGCTCTCTTTGGACCTCGGGCTGGGTTTCAGAGCGGCGTCTCCGAGCTTGCCATCTCTGGGCCAAGCAAGAGCGGGGCAGCGGATCGCTGCCAGCAGCTTCAGGTGGGCAGGAAGGGCAGGAACGCTCGGAGCTGCCCCGGTGTCTCAGGGCTTCCGCGGGCCTCGGGGCATCACTGGACAAGCTCTTGCAGTCAGGCTGGAGCAGTGCAAGAGCTGGAAACCCGTACTCGTTGCGGCAGCGCTCCCGGGCCTGTCGAGGAGAAACTGGAGAGATCTCATCTCCCTTGGCACCGCGCCGATGGGCTCACGGGTGCTTGTCTCGGC
The DNA here is from genome assembly GCA_011075105.1 of Heteronetta atricapilla. NCBI lineage: Eukaryota > Metazoa > Chordata > Aves > Anseriformes > Anatidae > Heteronetta > Heteronetta atricapilla. The sequence goes on along the minus strand of CM021755.1, from coordinate 18,239 downwards.
AGCTGGGAGCAGCAGCCTCTGAAATCTCTTACCCTCGCCCTCCAAGCACCTGAGCCTGCGTTCTCATTCTTGTTCATCCGGAAGCTTCAGTGCAGGTTTTTGGAAATCGACCTTACGTTTTGGGGCTGCGGAGGGTAGGAGATGGCTTTTGCCCTAGCAGAGCAGCACGAGTTACGCATTCATTGTTGTTGTTCCTCAATTCTGTGGTCACCTCGTGTGTTTCCCTTGAGCTTGAGAGAAGAAGGCTCACGTTCTGGGTGCGAACGTGCCATGCAGTGCTTCATCTGTGCCTGCAGCCATCAAACACAAGTCGGTAACCACCAACCCGAGAGACTGCCAGCGGGAGAAGCTGGAGCAGCGTAACCCAGAGCAGCGCTCACCCTCCTGGTGCTGTGCAGGCAGAGCCGAGCTGCAAAACCCACTGCCACTGGAGCAGAACTTGCAGAATTTTAACACGGGAGCTAAGTGGGTTGGGGTTTTTTTGTTTTGTTTTTTTTTTTGCTCCTCTTTAGCTTGTGTAACCCGTTGTGGGAAGAGATCTGAAGCTGTGGAAGTGTCGGTTACCTTCAGCTGGCGGATTTCCCAGGGAAGCAGTTACGTGATGGGTTTCTGGGCTGGTCCTGGCGTGGTTTGAAAGCTCTGCTGTCCCCCCTGCCTTGCTTATGGCTTTTCTGCCCTCTCTCACAGGAACGGGGTGAACGTTGAGGGAGCAACCCACAAACAAGTGGTGGACCTGATCCGCGCCGGGGAGAAGGAGCTGATCCTGACGGTGCTGTCGGTGCCTCCCCATGAGGCCGATAACCTTGACCCAAGCGATGACTCCTTGGGGCAGTCGTTCTACGACTACACGGAAAAGCAGGCTGTGCCCATCTCCATCCCCACCTACAAGCACGTGGAGCAGAACGGCGAGAAGTTTGTGGTGAGTAGCGGTGGGGCCGCGCTCCCCGGGGACAGGAGGGGGCTGCTCCGTGCCATCTGCGGCTCCGGGGAGGCAGCGCCGCGCCGGTTTGAGGTTGGAAAGCCTTCCGCGCCCCAGCCAGCCTCTCCTCTGCTCCCTGCAGGTGTACAACGTTTACATGGCGGGCCGCCAGCTCTGCTCCAAGCGGTACCGCGAGTTTGCCATCCTGCACCAGAACCTGAAACGGGAATTTGCCAACTTCACCTTCCCGCGGCTCCCGGGGAAGTGGCCGTTCTCCCTGTCGGAGCAGCAGCTGGATGCCCGGCGGCGAGGGCTGGAGGAGTACCTGGAGAAAGGTACGGGGCCGGGTGCAGCGCCCAGGCAGCCATGTGGCCGCACGCTGCCTTCCTCAGCAGCAGGAAGCGAATCCTCAGGGCCCGTCCTTCCGTGGGCGACCCGAAAGCTCGAGTTCCACGGGCATGCGTTTGTCAGCGAGGGAAGGAAGCTCAGCAAGAGGCCCAGTAGCTGGGCTGGGTTTGGGGGCCGCAATGCTGAGCTCAGGCTTGCCCATGCCCAGCTCCGGGGCACGAAGCCCCTCGGCCCCACCGGTGTGGCCTGGGGCAGGTTCCCCCACCCCGCCGCTGTCCCAGCTCTGCTCCTTTGCTTTCATCCTGGCTGGAGAAAACAGCAGGCTGCTTGCACGGGGCACGTAGCCTGGTACAGTTTTGTCCCAGGTTATTTACTGAGCCTCGCCTGAGTTCCCAAACAGCTTCGTTCCCTCTGGAATAACGCATTTATGAAGTCCTTGCCCACTTCTCAGTGTAGTCGCAGCCACCTGTTGGCCGCGTGCCTGCAGCCTGGGTTTCCCCCTGGGGATTATCTCAGTAGTGAGTTACTCAGCACCACTGCGCGCTTGTCGCTTGCTGTCGGGGGGCATCTGGGGAGTATCAGCCCTCGTGCCAGCACCCCTGGTGCAGCCTGCAAAGCACTTGTGTCAGGAGGCTCTCCAGTTTCCCGCAGCCTGCGGGAGAGGTGGGTGCTCTTACCCCGCAGCCTCTGTCAGCCTTTGCCCCCCCTCGCCCCGGGACAAGGCAGTGACCCGTGCTCTCTGTCCCGCAGTGTGCTCGATACGCGTCATCGGCGAGAGTGACATCATGCAGGAGTTCCTGTCAGAGTCGGACGAGGTAGGCACAGCGCTGAAACCTTGGCTTCCCCTGGTACAGAGGCGTGGGGAGACTGGATCAGAGCACGAAGATGCTCCCTGCCAAAACCTCAGCTGGTCAAATCGAAAGCTGGAGCAGAAAACCAAGGCTGCGGTTCGCTGCCAGCCTGATGTTGCTCATAGGAAGCCTCTTCTCGTAGCAGCAGCTGAGAAGGGCTCCAAGGCTGCTCTTGGAGGACCAGAACCGGGTGCGAGGCCTTGCTGCCTGCCCTGGGCCTCCCTGGCCCCGCAGCAGTGTGCCTGCTGGTTCCTGCTGCTGGTGGCAGCCCCAGTAGTTCTGCGTGTGAGCTGGTGGCATTTGGCAGCTGCTGGGCAGAAAAGCAGCGGGCACTTTAAATACCAGCTCGTCTGACTTGCTTCTGCCCAGGTTTGGGTTGCCCGCAGCAGCAAAGCCACTGTTTGCCCTCTGGCTACTGCTTTTTTCCCAACTTTTCCATGGTGCATTCAGTTGCTCTGTCTCAAAGCTTCCTCTCACTCCTCACTGACAAAGCCACGACTGGAAAATCCTACCCATCGTGGTCCGGAGCGGTTTGCTTGGCTTCCTGCCTTGAAGCAGAGCTCACGTCTTCCTCCTTTTGGAATTTCCCCCACGCAGCCTGGAAGCAGATTCCTAAGGCTTGCAGAGCAGCTGGCTGCTAGACGTGACAGTGCACGATGACCACGTTAGTTAGCCAGCACCAGGCGTGGTCCGTGGAGCTCAGCTCGTGGGAGCGAGCTGGGGCATCTGCTCAGGGCACGCGTGGGACCCTGGGCTGAGCTCGGGGCCGCAGCTGGGATCGGCGACTCCCAGCCCCTGCGGCCACGTCTGATGGACTCTGCTGATTTCTGTCCTCTTTTTTCCTTTCTCTAGAATTACAACGGGGTCTCAGACGTGGAGCTCAGGGTAGCGTTACCAGATATAACAACAGTGACGGTCAGAGTCAAAAAGAACAGCACTACGGATCAGGTGTACCAGGTGAGCTACTTTTTGTTGTGTTCTTTTGGTTTGTTTTTTCCCCTGACTGGAAGATTAACGTGATTCAGGCATGAACCAAGACCCCAGAGGTGCCCGCTGGGTTCTCGGCTCCTCTCGAGCGCAGGCAGTGCTGCTGTAGCGGAGGACAAGAGTGCTGGCGAGCTCCAACCTCACGCCGTGCTGAAGCAGCATTTTCTTGGGCAGTCTTGGCTGCAAGGACGGAGTCATCGCTGAATTAATTTCCACTGATAGTATCTTAAAGCTGGCGGATGGCTCGAAGCACTAGGCAGATCGTGTGTTGTGGCTGCAGCGGGGGAGCTGGATCCAAGAGCTGTCTGCATCCAACACGCGTCTCTGTGGCTGCGTGGCAGGACAGCGAGCTGGCCGTGAAGGGAGTGACCCCTGGGGAACGGTCTGGGCAGGTTCCAGGTTTGCAGGTGGCCTGAAGGCCCGGTGCTTGAAGTGCAAGACGAAGAACTGACTTCAGCCAGCACTGCTGGAGGAAAAATGGAAGTCGTCAACGAAGTAGGGGAAACAGAGTCTAATTAAAAGGGGAACTCAAAGTGTTGCTACAAGCGAGGGAGCTGAAGAGTTGCAAAAGAGCAGGACCGTGGGAGTTCCTGCTTTGCGCAGCAGAATCCTGCCGCTCGAGCAGGGTTGTGGTACCTCCGGGAGAGTCGTGGTACCGTCAGCAGGGTCGTGGTGCCTTTGGCAGTCGTGGCACCTTCAGGCACTTGGGACACGACGTATTGAAGCTCGTGTCACCTCCGCCGAGGTCTGTGGGATGTGGCTGTGGTATTAGCGTGCAGGGTTGAAGTGTTGTTGGAGCCAGCTCCTCGGGGAGGTGTGCTCTTCCATCAGGAACTGAAACCAGAGGCACTGGAAGAAGAGATGACCTAATTGTCAGCGGTGGGGGCAGTTACAGTCTGGAGCGATTTACAGGAAGGCAAAAGCACACGAGTCTGGGCCCTTGCTAAAGAAAAGCTCTGATTTTACAGGAGGAATAACATTCAGGCTTTCCTTGATGACTAATGCCTCGGGTTAATGAATACTTGGAATAACCTGCACGGCGTTGGCCTTGCCCTGCAGAGGGACTGCCGGGTGCTGGCTCCTGCTTTGCTCACTCCGTTTTCCCCTCTGGTTGCTCTAGGCTGTGGCTGCTAAAGTTGGAATGGACAGTATTACCGCAAACTACTTCGCCTTGTTCGAAGTGATCAATCACTCCTTTGGTAAGTCTTTTAATCCCTTTGGTGCCCACAGGCAGCTGAGGAAGGAGCTTGGCAGTGCTAGCAGAGCCTGGTGGCACTCATTGAGGTCTTATCTGCGCTCGCAAAGTCAGGAGCCCCTGGGAGGACTCGGGCAGGCACAGCAGATTCTGATAATGAGGAGCCCTCAAAGTTTGATGGCTTTTTCTGCTGCTGCTTGACTTTCCAGTTCTTAAGCAGTTCAAGGAGACGAGCTTCTTGTTAAGTGAGATGCGTTTTACTGCAGTTCAAAGGGCCCAGCGAGCAGAGATAGCGGCACTGAAACGTGGCTGCCTGGAGAGGGAGCACCGAAAGCGCCTCGGTGTGGAGCAGAGGGGCTGCAAAGGAAATTGGATTTAATCTGTGCACACGTAGAGGGGACGTGATGTCCAGGCCCGGAGGGATGTGTGCTGCGAGCTGACATGTCTGTCCTTCAGCCTCTGAATCTTGGGGGTATTTGAGGCCTGGCTGCAGGATTCTGGGCAACTCTTTTGGCACTTTGTGAATCGCCATCCTCGCAGTTTGGTGCATGCTGAGGTCTCTGCTGGGTCTCGGCTCCCCCAGCTTCGCTGAACGTGGAGTGTCCAAACTGCCCAGGTTGTGCTGCTGAGTGTGTGGGGTGGTTTGGGCTTGATCCTGCGCTGCCTTGTGAGCCAAGTGCACGTCTCCTTCCCAGCTGGGTGCCTTTGTTTCTGGGTCATCAGCGCTGCCTGCCTCAGACTCGCCCTGTAGTTACTGCAAGCTGTGCAGTTTTAGGGGGAGACTTCTAGGACTGTTCCTCACACTTGACAAATTCTGGCCAAGTGGCAGGGGCAACTTCTGCCTTCCTGAAGCCCTCCTGAAACGACCCAGCTCGGAAGATGAGCTGGGTTGTACTCGAATGCTGACCTGGGCAGTGCAGGCAGCCTGGAGCAGGAGGTGGGAGGCTGCCACGGGCGGGCACAGTCCCACAGGGAGCGTTCAGGCTGCCAGGCCCTGGCTGGTGCTGTTAGTGCCTCGTTCCTCTGAGTGCTGTGCTTCTCAGCCTGCACGGAACAGGAAAATCTCCAGTTAACCTTTATGGCCTGTGCGTTCTGGACGCTCGCCGTGAACATCCCCGTTTATTCCTGTCTGGATGCGCTCCATTTAATTTCCCTGGAAGCTGTTAGCTCCGGCTGCAATAAGACAGTGACCGTACCCTACCTGACGAAGGAGACGTGCCGTGCTCCGCTGTGAAAATCCATCACAGTGAAGGAAAGCAGCAGCAGCTCTGAACGCAGTGAGCGTCTCGACAGGGGCAGTGCAGGCAGGACTCGCAGCAGCAGGCTGCTTCAGCCCGCCGTGATGAGAAGGGGCCCTTCCTGGGTAGCTGCAGGGAAATGGAAACTTACGCCCAGAACGCTCCCTTGGGGAACTGGAGATGGCCTTGAGCAGCGAGTCACGGTGTGGGGGCAGTGCCACGCATCATGGTGCCCTGGAGCAGCGCAGTGCGAGGGGGTTATGCCCTCTGCTCTGCTCCCTGAGACCCCGCCCGGAGCCCTGTGCTCAGCTCTGGGGCCCCAGCACCAGGAGGACAGGGACCTGTTAGAGGCAGCCCAGCTCTAACAGTCAGTCAAACCACGTCTTAGAGCATTGTCCAAAGTCTTCTTTGAGCTCTGACAGGTCCCTCCCAACCCAAGACATTCGTGATCCTGTGACCTTAGGCAGGATGGTCCTGCCTGCGCTCAGCAGAGGGTGACATCGGGCTGCTGCGATGGCCCCTGAGGACCACGCTCAGTGGGTTGTCCTCAGCTCATGCCCTGCCCGGCTGGAAGGGCGGCAGCAGGGCAGCACCCGTGTCCCTCCCCATCAGCCGAGAGGGGTTCGATCTCCAGGGAATCAATTCCTGTTTGTGCGCCAGGGCCCATTGCGGGGGACCCCTGGGGTCCAGCACCACAGAAGCAGGTACTGAACCAAGCTGACCTCGGTGTCCTCTGCTTCTTGCAGTGCGCAAGCTGGCGCCCAACGAATTCCCCCACAAACTCTATGTGCAGAACTACACCTCGGCAGTGCCGGGAACATGCCTGACCATCCGGAAATGGCTCTTCACTACAGAGGAGGAGGTTCTTCTCAACGACAATGACTTGGCAGTCACCTACTTCTTCCATCAGGTAGGTGCCCTCGAGCTCCTTGGGCGGGAGCTGTGATTTCTTCCTGGAGGTAAGCCAACGCCTGCTGGTAGCCAAGTGCCTGGCTCCCAGAACGAGTCCAGACGCCGCTGTCCCTTGGTGTCCTGGCAGCAGTGGGAACTTGAGGGCTGGTCCCGCTTAGGGAGCTTTGAGGAGCACGGGTCAGTGGCTGGGTGAGTCGGCAGCTCTGCGGTGAGCGCGTGGCCACAGCACGATCAGAGCTGCAGGCTGCCTCCCAGGGCGAGCTGGAGGGGGCCTGCGGGGCTGTGCTCCGTGGGGAGGTTCCGTGTTCCTCAGCTCCCCGGCTCCCTGCTCCCCCTGAGGAAAGGAACGTTCCTGCCTGTGCTTTCACTCGCCCCCTTTCACGCAGATGCTCTGGGATGAAGTGAGCCTGAGAGGAGCCATGCTCTGACTGTGTAAAGCCGGTCTAGGATGAGCAGCTCAGAGGTAGATATCTGCACAGTTCAGTGAGATAAACCCTGCTCTGTCTCAACCACCAAAAACGCTGTCCCAACACTTTCAACTGGGCAAGTACCAGCTTCTGATACAAACTGAGAAAAGAGCTGTTACCGAGAGCAGTGATCCCCCAGACTGGCTGGCAGCTTTTTGAGCTGCTTTGTGCGAGGGCAGGGGTCCTGGCTGAGCAGAGGGTGTGGCGGTGGAGCTAAAGGCAGGGCTGTGTATCTGCTCACTCCTGAAGAGTGAAACAGCTTTTGCATGGCAGCACTGCCCTCCAGCAGCGCGGTGGGTAAAAAAAAAAGCCTGTGCTGCTCTGCTGGAGGCGGCTGCTTGTGTCTGCGGTGGAAGGGTTGTACTGGACGATGCCCAAAGGCAGAGGCAGGATTCCAAGTACCAGCATTTGCAGATCCATCCAGGGGATGTTCTCCCAGAGCCCTCCTAGACCCGGGCATCTGCGCGCTGCCCAAGGCAGGCAGAGGCTCGGGGCCGGAGTCACCGAGCCTGGCCCTTGCTGGGTGCATGATGGACTGCGGGGGCTGCGAGCTGGGGCAGCGCGGGGCCAGCCGGGGCAGGCGAAGCACTGTGAGGAGATCCTGGAGCCTGACCTCCTGGGTGTTCTTTCCCTTTTTCTGTTTAAGGCTGTCGATGATGTCAAGAAAGGCTACATCAAAGCAGAGGAGAAGTCCTACCAGTTACAGAAGCTGTGTGAGCAGAGAAAGATGGTCATGGTGAGTTGTCCTACCTGTCCCGTTTGCTTCCTCCGGCAAGTGCCGTGCAGTGCTGAGTCTGGAAAGGAGACAGATCCAGCCGTGAAAAACACCTTTCCTTGGAAAGCAATAACCCCAGAGAGCTGTGGGAGCGTGGGCTTGGCACAGAGGCATCGGCATGATTGCAGGCATGCAGCAGTGCCAGGCGTGGGGCTGGGCCGTGCCCACGGGGCTGCAGCTGCCCAAACCAAAACCACCCCTCGTGCCTGGCGGCTTGTCCTTGGCACAGTCACGTATTGACTGGGCTCCAAACAAGGCAGTGATAAACCTGGGGTGTTACTGCCAGTGCTGAAAGGTGGCTGCTTAACGTGCCATGTAGCAGTCCTCCATCCGCAGCCCTTCGGGAGCAGCTGTTCCCAGTAATCGAGAGGCAAAGGTCGTCTTCTGCCTCAAATCGCCTCAAGTGGTGGCACTGGGCTGGCCGAGAGGCACGGGCACTGCTCTGCTCGCAGTGCTGCTCGCTGTGTCCCCTGCCCCCGTCTCTTCGGTTCTTTTTTGCCTGGCAGAAGTCTTCCCAGATTGCAAATCCCATGTCAGATCTCGCTGTCTGGCTGGCCAGAAGATTTTCTGCCTCTTATCGCTTTGCCCAGCGAGCGCCTGGGGGCTTGGTGCGACTCGATGAGCCTGCCTGGCTGAGGTATGGGGGAGCGGAGGGGTGCCCCGAGCTCAGCCGCCAGACTCAAGCTTGGCTCAAAGATCAAGAAGCAGAAGAATCTGACTTGTAAATAACTCGCTGGGTTGCCTGGGGCTGCTGGTACCGGCTGAACGTGGGCTGCCCCAGCTCTGCGCCCCGGCCGGTGCTGGCTGTGCTTGTAGAGGGGCGGCTCGGGGTCCTGCCCAGAGCCCCTTTGCTGTAGCTCTCAGGCCCCTACTGGGGGTCTGCATTGGTGTGGACCCCCAGCAGGGTCACCTGAAGCGCTAAGCCAAAAAACACGTTCAAATAACCTCTTAATTATTAACTAATGGTAAGGATCAGTAAATAGACGCTTCCCCTCCGTGGCTCGTCCCATGGTGCTTTTGTTTCTGCTGCTCTCCCGGGCTTTCTGACGACCGAAGACAGGTCTGGCTCTTCAGAAAGCCTGGCCACCAAGTCTCAGGCACCGCAGGGCCCCAGTGCAGCAGGACGCCAAGAAGATGTTGGTGTCCCAGAAAGCTGTGAAGTCAAAGCAGTTCGATCCCTGCCTCCCCCCGTGCTACGCAGGGCCTTGCCTGGAGCATGAGGCTCGGGGATCCGTCCTCTTCCTCCGGTCTGGACGCAGCCTGCTCCTTGGTTAAAAACTCTTCACTGTTGTAGTTCTGCCCCACGTAAACCTTTCTCTCGCAGTGAGGGGTTGCAGTCCTGGAAAGCTGGGACAGCCTAGATCAAGCCTTCAGATAACAGCACCTCCCCGGTGCAAAACCAACACAAAACTGACCCCTTTTGGACAAGGCCCCGTGGGCTGGGCGCAGCACTGCTCCGGCACGCTGCCTGCGGCTCGGGGGCTTCTCCCAGAGCTGCTTTGGCACAGCGGTGCTTCACCGGTGCCTGCGTTACACTGCCTCATCAGGGCTCCACCTCTGGGGAACGGCTGACTGCGCAAGGAAAGGCAGAAATGGTCCAAGTAAATCCTCAGACCTTCTCCACAAGTGGCAGCGTTTGCAGCCAGGGACTCTTCAGAAACGCTGATCCCTGACAGCCTCTTTTTCTGGTCTGTAACTGCCAGGGGGCACGGAGTCCCTGGGAAGCCCAGGCTGACACCGACTTTGTCACCTTGCCGTGCCGGGGAGCATGGCCACAGTGATCAGAGCCCCGACGGAACGGGCTGTTGGTGCTGGAGGCAGCCACAAGCCTGGTGCAGTTCCCCGTGGTGCCAGGGTGCCTCCATGCCTCGGGGAGAGGGTCCCCTTCCCTCCCCAGCACAGCCCTCCTTCCTGGCCGGGGACTTCCAAGGGGAGCATTAGCGCGAGGGTGGCGGGAGGAGGCTGGGTCCCCATCCAACGCGTGCCGCTTTCTGTCTGCAGTACTTGAACATGTTGAGGACGTGCGAGGGTTACAACGAGATCATCTTCCCCCACTGCTCCTGTGACTCCCGGCGGAAGGGACATGTCATCACGGCCATCAGCATCAAGCACTTTAAACTCCACGCCTGCACCGAGGAGGGCCAGCTGGAGGTGAGGGGCGCAGCAGGGCTCTGCCCGGGGTCCCAGTACCCGCCTCGGCTTTGTAGGAAGGGGGAGCAGCTTGTCCTGGAGCTCTGGGGCTTAGGACTGCCTCTGGCTGGCAGCGCGGGGCGTCATCTCCCTGCCCTCTGCACGGTGTCCCCATTCCCCTGTCCTCATCCCCACTGTGTGTGGCTTTGCTTTTTCTGATCTGCCTTAAATCTCCCCGTGCCCGGGGGCTGCTGGCTCGGGGCTCACGGGATTTGTCTCCCTTCAGAACCAGGTCATAGCGTTCGAATGGGACGAAATGCAGCGGTGGGACACGGACGAGGAGGGAATGGCGTTTTGTTTTGAATACGCACGCGGAGAGAAGAAGCCCCGATGGGTTAAAATCTTCACCCCCTACGTAAGTGCCCCCGTTTCTCTCAGACTGGGAAGGAGGAGTCACATCCCGCTTATTTTTCCCTCTGGGAACCGGAGGGAGCTGGAGGGGAGCACCCAGCTCCGAGCGGGAGGCGGTGGGGAGGCAGGCGGCCGCCAGGAGGAGCCGGCAGCACGGGCAGGGCGGTGGGGGCTGCGTCGCTGCCGCCTGAGACACGCCTGCTTTCTGTTTGCAGTTCAACTACATGCACGAGTGCTTCGAACGGGTTTTCTGCGAGCTCAAGTGGAGGAAGGAGGTAAGGACCCGCCGCTGCAGGGAAACGGCTTCGCCCCTTATGGCAGCTTTTTACTGGCAACTGATTCTGCCTGGCTCCGACCCGCAGCCCGAGCAGGAAGGCTTTTCAGGGAGCAGTCGGGCGCTTGGAGCAGTGGGGCTCTGCTGGGAGCGGGGGGGAGGCTCAGGCTCTGTGGGTGCGGGGCACCGCGTGTTGTGTCCGAGCGAGGAGCTCCGGGAGCTGCTTGGTTCCCAGTCGCTCCCTGGTGCCTGCTGCCGAGTGCAGGTGGCAAGGAATCGGTCCTGTGGCGGGGTTACGAGGGCTGTGGAATTACTCAGAAAGGGTCTCGAGAGCCTCTGGCAGCAAGCTGCTGAGGAGTAGGGAGGTGTTAGGGTTTTGTTTTGAATCCCAGCCTGAGGTGGCTGCTCAGCCTCCTCCCGCTGAAGCCGTTGAGCGGTGTCACGGTTCTGACCTGGCTCTCCCCAGCCGCCCTCCCCGTGCTCTCCTTCCCCGCTGCTGCGCTTCCTCTGTCCTCTCCTCCCCCGGGAGGGAGACGTTTCATCACCTCGCTCCATCTGCCAGCAGAGCGCTGCTGCTGGTGTCACCCATGGCTGTCATCCCGGGGACAGCTCCACGTGCTCGGAGGGTGGCTGGAAGCACCTCGTATGTGGCTACTGCAGCACCGCCACGTGTGCCCCGGCTCCGGCTGTCGCAGGGAGGTTGCCCTCCCTTTGGGGAGCAGAGAGAAGCGGCCGCTGCAGATTGGGGCCTCTCCTTGCCCTTGATCTGATCAGTGCTTAAACGTGGCAAGTCGTCTGGAAGAGGGATCCAGGACAATCTGCCCGCTGTGGAGGCTCCCAGGCAGGGACGATTCCCTTCTCCACGGGGCAGTTTCCGACCTGCCGGGCACGGGGCAGGGCAGCCGGTGCTCATCCTGCTGTGGGCAGGGTGCAGGGCTGGCGCTGTGCTGGGCGCAGGGTGCTGCAGGCACGCGGGGAGCGCAGGGTTAGGCACAGACCGCAGCAGCCGTGCTGCCCCAAGGACGCAGCAGTGCATGGAGGAGCGCGAGGCCAGCGGGGTTTCACAGCGAACGTGGAAAGTGGCTTGGCTCAGCCTGAGACGTTGGAGCAGGCGCTCTCACGAGGGACCCCAGACCTGCGGGCAGGCGGGGCCGAGGAGTCCCAGGTCTGCTGGCTGGGGACAGCCGCTGCAGCGACAGCCAGGGGCTGTGGGAGCCAGGACCCCATCTTTGTCCCAGCCCTGAGCCTGCGGGAGGCGGCCAGGAGGCTGGGGCCGTGTGGTTCCGCTGCGAGGCTTGGCACCGGGAGCAGGCGGTGCTCAGCACCGCGCACACAGCCGAGGAGCTGGGCTCTGGGCTCCGCATCCCTGCTGGGGTGACATCTCTGTCCCTCGAGGAACAAAGCCTTCGCGGCTGCTGCTTTGGACCATGGAGCAGAAGCTTCCCGAGTGGGCAGCCTGCCTTGTTCTGAGCTCCTCCGCAGCTCCCCGTGTCGCTGGGGCTGGCGTGGGGCTGTGCGGGCAGAGAGCCAGGCACGCGTGGCCGGCTGGCGGCCTCGTGGCCGGCCCCTTCCTGGTCTGCTGAGGCTGCGGCACCGCCGTGCAGCAGGATGGTGCTGCGCTGCCCCTGTGCCCAGGCTGCCTGCTCGGCGCTGGAGCAGGAGCTGGGTTGGGTCACCCAGCAGAAGCCGGTCCCTCGGCACCCCGGATCCCTTCCTGACGCTCTTCCAGCCGCTCCGGCAGCAGCAGCTGCTCAATCTCCTCCAGTCCCCTCCGGCTCTGCTTTTTTATTCATACCCTTTTTATTTTTTTCCCTTGTAAAGGTGGAGGAGGAAGCAACAGACAAGGATAACAAGAACTGCAGTAAAGACAATATGTGCAGCAAGGTAATTGGGCTGAAAACAAACAGCATCTGTGCTCTGTGAGCCAGCCTGGCTGCTGTGCTGCGGACGTAGTGTCTCCTGCTCCTCTGCTCCTGCTCCTGTTAGCGTAGAACAGTGAGTGTCCCTTCCTAGTGGCTTCTCCTCGGAGGGCACCCGCAGACTAAACCCCCCACTGCTGCTTTTGATGGGATAGAGGTGGCTTTGTGCCTCGAGGCCTCTTTGCTGATGTTAGAAACGTTTGGGGCCCGTCTCCTGGATGCCGCCGGTCTCCGAATGCTCCAGGATGTGACGCTCCGGCTGCGAGCGGCGGCTCCCTTCACCTCCCCGCAGGAGAGGGGACGGGCGCAGCTGCACGGGGACAAACGCTTTGGCTTCGCTCGCCTTGTAAAGGACCAGAGACTTGCTCCTGGAAGCCGCGGGCTAGTGGTGTGTGTTTTTTTCTCTTGTTCTGTGATGGAGCGAGGACCCTTAGGGACTGACCCTGCCATTCTCAGCGCTGCTTTAATAGTGAGGAGCAAAACCGCTTGTGTCGTAGCGCCTCGCAAATGCACCTCCCGCCTGCTGCCCAGCCGCTCTCGCATTCAAGCTGGACAGGATTCAAAGCTAAACGCTCCCGAGTCCCTCAAGATGCGTCGAGATGCATCCAGGAGCGTTGCCTAGGATAGCCTCACGTAGGCTCTTAGCCCAGCACCTCTGCCGTGGCGTACGCACGGAGGAGGCCTGCGGAGAGGCACCCGCTGCTCTGATGCACTCGTGGCGACGCGTGCCAGGAGCCGCAGCCTCTGCGGGTGCCTCTCTGCAAACCTCTGCTCGCAGCCTCCTCCGCGGGGACCCGGAGTGCCGGCAGTGGCTGCGGACCCATTGCTTTGCCGCACTCCCGCGCCACGTTTTAGCTCCGCACTTGGGCATCCAAAATAGCTGCAGGTTATTGAGCTTGTAAGAACCAAAGTGCGGTTGTGTTCAGAGAGGCAGAAAGCTGTTAACCCCAGCGGTTCTGGTAGGTGCTTCTCGTGGGCAGGAGTTACGTGGTGGTGGCTAGAAAGCGTTGGACATCAAACAGGGTGAGAGCCCGTTCTGACTGAGCAGAAAGCTGTAGCAGAGGGTGCAGGATGTGTCACCGCTCAGGAAGGAGCGGCGCGGGCTGCGCAGCGCGGTGGGGGTGTGGGAGCCTCCCACCCCTGTGATGCTTCCTCTGCCAGGCAGATCCTGCGCGATAACGCTCCCGCGGGGGTAACCCCTCTGATCCCCGGGCACCCGGCGCACTTGAGGAAGAGCGGGGTGAAGCCTTCGCGCACGCACGCGGTCGCATTCATGTGTTGCCCTTTCAAACCTGGTGCCCTGCCCGCAAAACCCGGAGACACCGCAGGAATGGAACAGCCACGCTGGGTGGGGGATGCTGCCTGAAACTCACCCCGGGAGCTTCCCTGGAGCCCGAGCTCCCCACAGGAGTTGTGGCAGCGAGTTGGTGGCACGGAGCCGGGCGGCCGCAGGAACCGGCTGCGGGCTGCGCCGGGCCTGGTGCTGCTTCCTGCCCGCGCTGCTCGGCGAGGAGGGCTCGCGGCATCGCGCCTTCCCGCAGCCCGTGACGTCTCTTCCTGGGGCCTCGGCCAAACGCTCTGTGAACGGAGACTGGGGGCATTCTCTGCCTTCCCTCTTCAATCAGCGGCTCCTCGCTTCTGAGCACCCCAGGACTTCCCTGCCGAGGGGGGAAAGTTTTTTCTCCCATTCGATTCATTCACGCCTGCGTGATCCCCCTTGCTGTAACGGGAAGCCCGTGGCCGCAGCTCCTGGTGTGGGGGAGCACCGCGGGGCACCGCTGCCCCCGGCACCCCAAAGCTCAGCCACTGCCCTCGCTGCTCCAGTGGGAGCAGCATGAGCAGGGTGGGGAGGTTAATTCCAGATCATGAGCGTTTCTGACTGGTCATTGGGCAATTTTTGTTCCCTCGTGTAAAATAAAAAGATTGATGGAACTTGGCAGATACTTCATGGATCTATTTGGTGCTTGGTGAGCTGCCGACGGGCCTCCTGAGCCGCAGGTGCTGGCTGATAAAATGGGGTCCGCTTGGAAGAGCCGGTTGGAGGCTCAGCTGCCGTGTGTCGCCCAGAGCTGAGCACCCGGCTGAGCATGCCGTGCATTGCCCGACCCTTGTGGCCCCGTTTTCCAGGCCGGGCCCTGCAGGGACGCCCTTGGGTCCCGCTGGTCACCGGCCCCTCTGCGGGACGGGCCGAGGGTAAGGCTGGGGCAGGCAGGGGTCAGTGGGGTGCCTTGGGTGCAAGCTGCTCAGGCAGGGGAGGGAGATGGTGCCCTTGGGCAGAGCCCTGGGAGAAATTCTCCGTGCTCCGTGCTCCTTCTGCGGCAGCGAAGCTGCTGAGACCGGCTCAGCTTGGGTCGGCTCCAGGGAAAGCGCGGAGTCGTGCAGGCGGAATTTGGGTTACTTGCAGCCTCTGGCCCTTTTCTAGAGGGAGGGCTGCTCGTGGAGCCTGGAGAGAGCTGGGCTTCCAGGGGGACCCATCCGGTCCCCGGGGCTGCTCCTGGCCTCCTTCCTGCCCTCCTTTCCTCGGCTCCAGCTCTCAGGGGCTCGGTGGTGCCGGAGCGGAGCCGTGCTGCGGCCAGGGCTCCCCGGCACGCCCCACACCGCGCGGTGCCACACCACCCGCAGCAGCAACCACCCGCACCCGTGGGGCCCCATTATGCCCGACCCCTCAGCTCGGCCGCCTTGGGGAGAACTCCCCCAGGGCTCCAAGCGTCCTCCTCCACGGCGCCTGCCCCACGGCCTCGTGTTTGAGGAAGAAACTGAAACCTTGCCCTGCAAGCAGGGCTGGCGCAGGGGAACTCCCCCAGCCCTGTGCTCATCGGCTGCTCCCTGCGGCCACGGCTCTGTGCCTCAGCAGAGGAAGATGAGGAAGAGGAGGAGGAGGCCGGGGAGCCCCTGGGCCGTGCCAGGCGGGAGCGCAGCGCTGAGCCCGGTGGGGCCGTGGGGGCCAGGAGCCGTCCTGCGGGGCTGCCCCTGACCTCTCCTTTCTCTTCTCTTGCAGAACATCTTTCAGATGGTCAGGTCACAGCAGAGGGACGTGGCCACTTAGCCCCACGGCACAGAAGAACGTAACCCCCTCCCTCTCCCCCCCACCCCCCCAAATTAACACTTACAAATTCTGTTATTGTATTAAAGCCCTTAAACTAAATATTATTAATAATAATACCATTTGTGAACTTCATGTTTATGGAATTAAGCAACTAGGAGAAGGGCAGGCTCGGCGGCGGCAAGGGGAAGGCGGTGGTGGATGGCGCGAGCTCGCCCCGGGGTCTCCTCCTTTCCACCTGGGTCCGACTGCAGAGGACGGACTGGGCTTCTGCTTTTTACAACTGGAAACGGAGACATCGTCCATTTGCACTGTTCAGGCATATCTATGTATGTATGTAAAGAAAAAAAAAAGAAAAAAGAGAAAAAAAAAACTGAAAAAGCTCTATCTACAAAGGCCGTGCACGTATATACATCTATTTCTTTTAAAATTTCATACCAGTGGCAGTACCTTTTTTAAGCTTGCGTTTTTACACGCATCTCTCCTCCCGATTCATTGTGGTGGTTTTTTTAAAAACTAACTTCAGAGAAAAAAAAAAAAAAAAAAAACAGGAAAAGGAAAAAAAAAAATCAAAACACAGCAACGTTACAGGGAAATACCTCTCCTGGCACAAGGACCTCGACACATTTACAAGCTTCTGACTTCGCTTTTCTCCCCACTGGAGGTTCCCCCGCGGAGGTCGCTCGGTGCCGGGAGGAGCCCCCCCCCCGGGGTGAGCCTCGGGCCCCGTGTGCTCGGGGACCCGTCCCGGTCCCGGTGTCCCCGTGGCGGGGCTGTGGCACGAGAGCCGAAGCGAGGCGGCGAGCGGGGAATTAGCACCTGCTGTGCTAATGGGATTTCTCGGCCGCTGTCCTCGGGTGCCCCACGGGCCAGTCCCAGGCACTCAAATTGTGCAAATCGGGGGTTTGTCACCATTTTTAGTCCTTAATTTCAGGGGGAAGGGGGGACGGGGGATGGGGGGGGGGGCCTGGAGCTCCCAACCAATTGGCCCGGGGCTCCGCGACTCGAACGGCGCGTGTTGCATTTCAGGTCGCTGCGTTTGGGGTTTTTGTTGGTTTTTTTTCTTCTTTTTTCCTTAAGGAAACCGAAAGCGCCGCTCTGTGCCCGGCTAAGTAGGTCAGGAAGCGCCGCGGCCGCCCGCCGGCTTCAATCGCACGGAGCCGGGCCCCCCCCGCCCCCCCCCCCGGGGGCAGCGATAATCGGGGGGGGCGGGGCCCCCCCCCCGGCCCCCTCGCGCTGCCACGCACACCTCCTCTTTAATTTATTCTGGAGAGCTCTGACAGGGTTTTCACTGCGGGATCCTGTATTTCTGCTTTGTGATTCAGAAATGTGAAGGAAAAAAATGACAAAAAAAAAAAAAAGCGCAAAGGAGGAATTAAAGTTAAAAAAAGCCTCCCCCCCCCCCCCCCCCCCCGGTCTGCTCCCGGTGTTTCGTTCCTCGTTCTCTAGCGCTAACCACTCCGGTTGTTTGGTAAAGTCACTTAGTGTAATTAATTGTAACATATTCTTTTAAATAAATTGATTTATTGATGAAGCTGCTGGGAACCGTGGCCATTTCCTTCACCGCGGCAAGCGGGGGTGGGGGGGGGGTCCCAACCCCAAATCCCCAGGGTCCCTCCTGCCCCCTCCCTGGGCAGGGACGCTTCAGAGCCATCAAGGGTCGGGGTCAGTTTTTTTTGTTGTTTTTGTGTCTTTTTTTGTAACTTTTATTTAGACAGAAAAAAATAAAAGGAGGAAAAAAAATAAAAGAAAAAAAATTAAATTATCCAAAGTAACCGCAATAAATAGCAAATAAGTTAAGCGCCGGTGTCTCCACCGCAGACGTCAACTCCCCGGGGTCTGTGCCCCCCGCGCTACCGGCCCCGCACCCCCCACCCCCACCCCCCACCCTCTAAACCGACTCAGCAGGTACCAAACCCCCAAAAGGGGGGGACAGAGAGAAAGAGAGGAGCGGCCGCGTGCCCCCGCGCCCCCGGCCACCGGAGTTATGTACAGGGGGGGGCACTGGGGGTGGGGGGCACCGGGGCATGGCTGCACCCCCCCCCACCCCACCCCCAGGTTTGGCTGCTGGGGGGCCGTGGGGCACTGGGCACCCGCACCTGGGCACCGGCACCGGGCACCGGCACGGTTTGGGCCAAATCGGCCCCAAATTTGGCCCCACAGCTCCGGCCATGGCCCTGCTGCGGGTGGTCCACGCCTCTGCCGGTGACCCCGGGGGCTCGGTGCAGGGCGGGAGCTCCGTGTCCGTGCTGCTCCGGGGCCTCCCGGCTTTGGGTGCCCCCCGGGGTGCGCATGGCTCCCGGTGCCCACGGGGTCCCGGCTGCGTGTCCTGGGTGCGGGGCCTGGCAGGTCCCCAGTGCAGCACATCCCAGCCTCAGCACAGCCCAGTCTGCTCCAGCACATCCCCATTCCGGCACATCCCAGTCTGTTCCAGCACATCCCAGTTTTGGCGCATCCCAGTCTCAGCACATCCCAGTTCACTCCAGCACATCCCAACTCCGGCACGTCCCGGTTTGTTCCGGCGCGTCCCGATGGAGCCACATCCTGGTTCTGCTGCATCCTGACTTTTCAGCGCATCCCAGTTTGCTCTGGCACATCCCAGTTTGTTCCGGTGCATCCCAGTTTGCTCCGGCGCAGCCCAGTTTGTTCCGGTGCATCCCAGTTTGCTCTGGCGCAGCCCAGTGTTGCCGTACCCCGACTTTTGGTGCAGTTTTGGCGTGTCCCAGGCTCTTCGGCCGTGGCCGTTTGGGGGTGGGGGGGGGGGAGATGC
>JAACYQ010025576.1:0-26725 GCA_011075105.1 Heteronetta atricapilla | reverse complement strand
ACAGAAGATAAAAGAGGAAAGGGTTTTGGTGTTTTTTTTTTTTTTTTTGGCCAGCCAAACGCACCCTACACATTTGGTGCAGGGCCCTGGGAACACCAGAGTCAGCACAAAGCAGGAGAGGAGGAAGGAAACTGCATGCTCAGAAACAGAAGGAGTTATTCAGGTTACCCACCTCACCTCCAGAAGCTGACAGCCTTCTCCAAGAAGACCTAGGAAAAAAGCAACGTTTGCTTGACAGAGCGGCTGCTTCAGGGGCAGCACTGCCTGCAAGCTGCCGGCATGACAACAGCCTTACTTGCCCAAAACAGCTTTAGATTCCAAAGACTGTGTATTTCTGTTAAGCTGCAACACAACAATCAGTTAATCCAACCTCACTCTGTAGTACTGTATGCAATCAAAACAAATAGCAAGTGCTGAGAATACTTTTATTTTTTCCTGGTTTATTTTATTAAATTGCAGAATTACCAAGAAAAGAGTAATTTTAACTCCCTTCCCCAGATTCCCGCTGTACTGACAAAACAATTGCAGGTTTTCAAAGAATCTAAATTTGGGGCAAATAAAACCCTCAGAATTAACTAAAATACTATGCCTTTAGTACAAGCAAGCTGAGTTAGATCATTAAATCTCACACCAAGACACCTTAAAAAAAATGGTATTGAAGCCTGTGGCATTCCAAGAGAAAGCAATCAGACATTCCTGCAGCCCGGGCTCCTCAGTGATCTCTAAAGCCTTTGATCACTGACTGTCTTCATGCTGTCCTCCTGGGGTCTGGCAAAATGAGTGTAACAGCTGGCATATATACTTCATTAGCTTTTTGTGCTGGGAGGAATGGTTGGGAGCCCAGTAGCAACTGACAATCCGCCCATCGACTTTGCAGACTAACCTCTGAGGTTTATTCCTGGGTCTTTTGGTGGCTGGGAAATCCTTGAAGCAGCCACGAGCAAGCGACACCAAGGCGCCCACAGTTATTTCGCACGTTTGCGGTCTGCACCTCTCCTGGAGCCACTGCGCACCGAGGATGCGGCAGATGGATTTTTATGCCGGCATGCTCGGGTCTGAGGTCTCTCGAAGGCAACCCAGGCTGCTGCTGAAGCACCATTTTTATGAATGCTTAATGATCACTCCATCATTAGCATCAGCCTTTAAAAAGCAAATGCAGCACCTACAGTGTTCATTACCCTCCCCCTCCCCCCTTTTCAGGGTCTCAATCGAGTCAGTCAAGCATGCAAACTGATCCTGTCGCCAGCAAAAGCATTTCCTTTCACTGTGGTCAGCCAAAAGCAGGGGAAGAAAATGGAAGTGACTTGGAGTTATGGCACCAAAAAGGCCAGACAAGCAAGGAAATAATCAACTCCACATGAGCCACTTCTAGCCCATCACAATGCAAAGGGCCCACGACTAACCCCAGGAAAGGTCACTGGGACTATGGGGGTCAGAAGCTGAAAAAGGCAATAGTGAGCAGCTGCCAGCTGCAATAAGAATCAATGTGTTCCTAATTACACTCAGAAGAGAGGACCCGAGCACCAAGAAAAGTTGTGCTGTAGTCACAGCTTGTGTAAAAAAAATATTTTAAAAAAATCAAGTGCTCCTGTTTTACACTCTCCACCTCAAGCACTGAAACTGCTGTTTCTGTGTTACTAAATTACAGGAAGCCGAGTAATGTAGATAAGGAATCAGGCATTTACATAAGTGTTGGGGTCTTTTTTTCTTCCTTTTTTAAAATACCATAGCTAGGCATTTGTATTAGAATTATGGCATCATGAAAGACAGCATTTCAAGAGTGTAAGTAATAAAATTACATACTTCAAAGGGATTTTTGGGTGCTTTTATAAAACTTTATAAAACAAACTGAACTCTGCTCAGCAGTCCTGAAAGCCCAATATTTTCTCTATCCTAAAACACACTTGAAAATCTGAAAAGGAAAACCCCACAAAAGCAGTTTGCTGACAGTGACCCTATAAAGCTAGTGTGAAAGATACAGAGATCAGAGAACACAATGAAACATGCTCAAAGGCATCTACAGAAACAAACCAAATGGAAATGTATTTAAAATTACAAGAACCAGCATCCTTTGATGTTGTGTTCCTATTTATTTATTATGTTTTAAACTGGTAGTAAACTTCCTAGACTGTTATCGTAACTTAAAGAAGCTGCAGAACAAAATTGCACAACCTTTTCAATCCTTACCTTGAATTCCATTAACATCTCCAAATTTCCATCCATCCCCATGCTTAGTGTCCAAATGAATCAGTGCTAAGCCCATGCTCAAATGTTTTCTATAAGCATTCATGCTTAATGAGTCAATTAGTATTTTCACTCTTGATAAGTAACATGCATTTTTATAATTAGTTTTGCACAAGTGTGCACAAAAGGTCTCTAGCTTGCAAGTGATGGCAGCTTCATATTTGCTCCACTATTCAACCCACGCTGTGAGTCAGTGGCCTGCAGCTAGTGACAAAACTTGACAGCATTTTTAGGGCTAAAGTGTATTACCAGCTGTGTAACAATATCAAATGACACATTATTTTTGTCCCAGTTAAGACTGAATGTTTGCTCAGGATAATGGGCAGCAAATGGCAGGAGAAACTTGACTGGCACTGAGCAAAGGAGATGAATTCTGAAACACAGTATGTGAATTTACTCAAACTCTTCTAAAGGTAAGGTTTGGTGTCATGGGACAAAGGAGACACATGAAGACATTAAGTAACTGAGAAAAACAAGAAGTATCAGTCTAAAAACATGACCGAAAAGTTGGACTGCCTCAAAGACAGAGAAGCAGATCTTTTGCTGAGTTGTTCATTGGATTTTTCTATTTTGCTTTCAGGCCTGGAAAGTCTCATGGTTGGTATCAGCTGTTGGACTCTGATCAAAGTTTAGCTTTCCATTAATCCTTTGAGTTATATGTGAGGCTGATAGCGAACTTTTTGAGAAGACAGTTAAGATTACTCAAATACTTAATTTGCACTCCAATATTTCAAAAACACCTTGACTTTAAAACCTCAGTCTTGGCATACATATGGTCTTGATAGAAGAACGCATGCTTTGGCGTTGACTGAAGAAATGGATTTGTGAGCAGAGTGAAGAAAATTTAACAGTTTGTGTACTGTGCTTCTGCAGCAAGCAGCTCTCTTCCCTGTAAGAGAACACAGCTAAAAACACTCCCGACTCTGTATCTGCCACAGGCACATCCTGATCACAGACACTTGGAATTTGCATCCACTGATAGCAGCACTGGTCACAGCAAGAGAAGCATCAGGAAAATGCACCCAAGTCACACTTCCTTGCCCACAAACTGGCATAACAGTTAGGTTAATTTTATTATTAAACTTCAAAAAAAGCTGACACAGTCCCCCTGCTGCCACACTAATGAAGTGGGTATGGTTTCTGACTCTTCTAGCCTCCGGGGAAGAAAAAGAACAGAGCATTAGCCTAATATACAGTTCTGCTGTGCTGCAATTATGTTTAAATGCCTAAATAAGGGCTTTTAGACCCCAAGGGATCGAAAGGTATCATTAGCCTAACAGTTCTATCAGAGTAACCGTAGACCAAATAAATACAAAATTCTTGCCCTTTGCTCTTTAAGACCCCTGAGATCTCACCCTATTCTCATTTTTCTTCTTCCCCATATCTTCAGCTCAGCACCTGTACTGGTTCTCCCACAGCACTTAGGACTTCAAGGACAATTCCGCTCACCTCCGGTCATGTACAAGGTATTTCTGAATGCTCCCCCCTCATCAATCCTTCCCACTCTTCTTCCTGCAGGGCTGACCTGATCCTTGGAGCACAGCATTGTTTTTTACATTGTTCTTGGTAAAATTATTTGGTTGAATAAGATTTCACAACCAGTTTAAGCCAATCTGAATTCAGGCTACTGCTGAGGAGGGCAGCAACACCTTCCTTCAGGACCTGGCTTGCGTCCTCCTATCTGCACCCACAACTGCGTGGCCAGTGAGTCAGACCTGCTGGTAGATCCAGCTGGAACCTCAGCCAAAGAAAAATGAGGTTTAGTTTTCACCTGGATCAGGGAGCAGTTTCAGCTCACCACACAGTCTCAGATCACAAGCACAAAGGAAGGGGTAGGAACCAACGTCCACAAAAGGGAACTTTGCACCCAAACAGCAAAAAGATTCACGTCAGCCTACCAGGCACCTTTCCCAATATCTTTAATAGACCCTGAACTGCAAGAATGTAGACCAAAATTAAGGGAAAATATCCAAAACCCAACTCCATGTGAGACATACTGATTTTCAACGAGCTAGGGGACTTGCAATCCTAATTATCAGACTTACACACTCACATGAAGGACAATCATCTTGTTTGTAAACTCTCTGATTCCTATAACCAGGATTGAGCACAATTTCAAAAAGGACTAGAACCACAGGCTTGCTCTGCTCATCAATAAAAACCTCTCAGATTCGCAAAGAAGCTTGTGTCCACGCATGCTGCCTGAAGGTCCAGCTTCTGCAGTGCACTGATGCCTGCTCAGTTCTGAGATGAGAGAAGGTTCCCTGAAAAGAAGAGCAGCCATAGCTGAGCTGTGCAAGAAGACAGCAAGCTCGCTGCTGAGGTGACTCCGGATGAACACAGCTTCCAGCAAGCAGCATCTCTAAAAAAAATGCAGGCAAATGGCTCTTGTAGATGCCTTGCCCCCAAGTCCAACTCCATCTGTTGTAACTTGCAGGGATCCATGCTCTCCGTGATCCCTTAAAGGGAAGCACAACTATTAAATCCACACCTGCAGCCAGAATTTATAGCAGCCCCATCTACTGCTGTCTTACATCATAGGCAATTAGGAGCCTGTGAACTCATGGCTGCAGGATATGGGAGGTGCGCTGGAAACGGAGAGCAAAGCCTGTGCATTACAGCACAGTTGTTAGTCACCCTTTAGAATTCACTGCTTGTGGAGAGCTGAAATTATACATAAAAACAGAGCAACCAACTCTTTTTTGACTCTTTCCTAAAAAGAAGTGCTACACTCTGTTTGAAATGGTTGTTCTCCCTTTTTACAGCAGTCCATACTAGTCCATAGTTATGGGAGTACACCATGCCAACATGCACTGCTGCAGAACCGGGTCTCCAGGGTAGACATACAGAACAATAAGAGCAAACTGGCTAACCAGTGACAGCTTGACAGCTGAGGGGGAAATCAGGGAAGAGTCAGTCTTTCTTCCCCTGATTAAAAAAAGCCTTCCAACAATTCATCTTCAGCCTTACTGTAAGTTAACTGGGTGATTCGTTTTTTTACTGCCCTCCTCCCCTCCCTTCCCCCACACTCACAAATCAAACCTGGTTTCAAAATTGAAGTCCAAACTCTTGGGCAAGAACTTGCTTCTGCCCTTCTTAATCCAGAGGGGAGGTATCCTGACAATGAACAAAGCAGCCCCATCAGCTTGGGGCCTGGATAGAAGCTGTCTCAATGCAATGCCTGGCAAAAAAAAAAAAAAAAAAAAAAAAATTCACTTTGGTCTGGTCACCTTTTTGTTGCAAAAAACAGGAGGCTGGCACCATCCTCCAGCACTGTCCTCCATCGGTGGCTGGTGGTGAAACACTGTGGTCTGAGGGTTCAGTTCCCATCGTCCTACTGCCCTGCGCAGGGCAGCACCAGCACCGACACCACTGGCCGGGGCCACATCCCCACTGCCCACCTGGAGAAACACCAGAGTGTTGCTGCAAGCCTGCCAGTGGCTGAGTCAGAGCCCCACATCTCCTCCCGCCGCCTGTGAATCATGGCAATGGCAGCTATTACCAGCATAACCAGTTCAAACACGAGCAAGTTAACTGATAGGAAAGTAGCTGGTTTCATCGCAGGTATCAGGGAGAACTTTCTATTGGGCTAACCTGACCGAGCTGTGTTTTCACTCGCACAGACACATCCTACGCTCTGACTTTGCTGAGCAGGATTTCACTTCAGACATTCAAGGGCAGGCCCAAGCTTCTGGAAGACATGCCCAAAGGAAGAGGGACACAATTACCAAGACATCAAGACACAGAAAAGGGTCAAGGCTTCACAGCGCGTCAGCTCGCCCAAAAATGTTGCTGAGCTCAGCATTACACAGGGCCCCTGTGAAGATAACTGCTGCCAGGACCTATTCCATCCCACGTTAGCATCCATCAGATAGCAAGAAAAACAAGATTAAGAAGCACCACGGCATTAGTCTTCATTTAAACTTGGCAAGGGAAGCAAATGCTCTTTTTTGTTGGCTCCTCTGTGTTTTTAAAGCAATCTCAGACAGCCAGGAAAAGGTGCCTGGACTTTTTAATATTTAGGGATTAGAATGGACACCACTTGTACACTTGCCAGACCCCAGATAAGTAGTGAATGCTTAGGTTAAGCAGGCTAGCATCTGCCTCATGCAATATATACATTTCCAGAGTGAAAATAAACAGCTTCACACCTTTGGCTCAGAGAAGGACTTCAACTTTTTTTACATCCTCAACCTGCAACCTATCCACTCGAGGAAAAAGGGTTGAAAGGGTGAAGGTTACTCACAGTTCTCTTTTTCTAACCTACAAGAGCAAAGCTGAGAAGTTTTGGTCTCCCATTGCACCAGTCAGGCTAATTAGGGTCTTTGCCACAGCACTTCATTTTGTGTTACTGTAACCAATAAGAGCTGTTTCAGGCAAACTCAAAACATACAGATTGTCCAAGTGTAGCAGATTCCATAATCAATAAGCTAAACAATGACAAATGTACTAATTAGAAAAAATGCTAACTTAAGAATTAGCCCATTTTTCCAAGTGCTCAGTTCAAAAGTACATAATCCAGGAAACTACACTTTATTTTATTGCTACCACCAAATTTGAGATATGTTTCTGTGATGACTTCCAGCTCTGCAGAGACTCAAGTGACACAAGTGCAAATCCACCAACTTTAGTACCTGCCACCTATTACCTGGTTCTAGACTTTTCTCCAGTTGATCCTGACTTGCACAGAGATCTGAAAGTGCAGTCTGCACCCAAAAAAATGCCTCAGTCTGAACATCTGAATTTAAAATTACATCATTAGGCCTGAAATTTCAACATATTTAGAAAGTTTTGATAACGTTTCTGATTACATCCGTTGCCAGCTTCCTTCTACACCCTTACAAAGACTTAAAGTATACATTCCTATTTTGTTCTGCAACAAAGATTAGTGGCAAGAACAGAAAACATCTTCTGTTCCAAAAAACCCGCAGGGTTTTCCTCCTTGGCTTGCATTTTATTAGAGGAGACAAATCTCCAAGCTGCGATACACTGTCACAGCAAAGCATTTAGGCAAGGAGCATCTGAGTGCTACAGCAAAATGCACTTTTTGAAGAGGCTGTTGAGAAACAAAGATTTCCTGAAGCTATTGCAAACAGAACAGATCCTCAGAAGTAACAGCCTTCAGCAAACTTTATGAAAATCTGGGCCTACACTTCAGTATATGCACACGCACCTGCAATTTGGAAGCCTTTTTGGAAAGGGAAGTGGGGGGACAAGAAAAAAAAAAACAAACAAACATGCTATTGTTCAGTTCAACTCTGCAATATATTTAATCTACATGGAGTTGGAACATTATGCAGCAAACTTCTTCAGCTACCAGGAATCACATACTGCCAACAAAACCAGAACCCATTCCCCAGACAGGTAAATGCTGCTTTCAAGACCTTATCTTTACCCGCACAGCAAATATAGCCTGGGGAAAAATTACAGCTGGAATCTGTCACTAGCACTTCCAATGCCACCACATCCCCAGCAGAGGAACACCAGCTTTCACAAAACCAAGGCAACCCAATGCTGATGGGTTTCAATGACTTGACCTGGCATGACAATAGCATTTGCCAGCATGCAGACCATGGTGCTGAGCAGAGGGCACCCAGTCAACTGTGGCTATCAAACACCACAGTCCCTTGGAGTCCTAAGCCATCCAAGGAGGCCCTGCGGAACAGCCCTGGAGCAGCCAAATGGTGCCCATGCCACTGGGCCCCTTGAGATCCACCACACCAAAGTGGCTCTGAAGTTCTGGCACCTAAAACTTCCCCAGCACCAGGCATACTGCCTTGCACTGTGACCCCACAAGTCACTTCAAAGGTAGTGGCACATGAGCCCCAGCCCACCCCCTTCCATGAGATCTGGTTGTGGGCCGACGCAGCCCTTTCCCCACACTGCAGTGAGGCACAGAGGGACATTGCAGAGGGACATTGCAGGCTCCTCGCACTTCAGGGCCCAACAGACTGCTCTGGCAGGCCCAGCACCAGCACTCACACCTCTAGTGGGGTAACATGGAGAGACAGGAGCCACAGTGGGCCGCGGGCACCTCCCAAAGCCGAGCACATCCCCTCCTTGCCCACCTGGAGCAGAGACACCTGACACGGTCCCTTCCTCATCCCCCGCGGCAGGGAGCTGGCGCGCGGGCAGGCCGCTCTAGGATTTCAGCAGGCCTGCCGGATGAAACTGTGAAGAAAGAAGCTTTTCAGTGGGGGAGGAGAGGCACACACATATTAAACGCATCATCTGTTTGGAGCGCTGGCTCCTACTTGTTCTTGGTTATATTATTCACTCAAGAGTGGATTAATCCATCACTGCAAAAGAATCTCCTGATCTCAGAGATAAAGGCAACAAGTCATGCACTGACGGTCTGTGGATCCTCCTGAAAATCTCCAGCCTCTTCCATACCCTTATTTGGGCTGATCTATCATCTCTTCACAGACAGGAAAGAAAAAAAAAAAGGGAACAAAACCTGAAAAAATACCACATAATGACAGTAACTTTACTTGGGCAGACCTAGCTTGGGTCAGTCTGGAAGTAACTGGGGGTCTGAGCCCAGAAAAGTCACCTTTGGTTTGCTTCAGAAGGGGTTACATTAACCGCCCTCAGCTGCAGCTCCCCACACTGGACTCATCCCCGCAAGAGGAGCAGTTGCATGGGGTCACCTTCTAACCTAGTGAATCAAAAGATTAAAAACAAAAAATGACTCCTTTTAAGATTCCCTAGAGTGAGGCCTTTTAGCCAAAAGGATGGTTTATTTTACTGGGTGAGAATTGTGACAGGAAAACCCCAACTACCATCCCCTTCCAAGAACCAGAGCATCTCCAGCCACACCTCCACCAGAGCAGGTTGCCATCCAACACAGGGCGTCCACACAAGAACTGAAGACACTGCAGTAGGAATGCAATCTCCAGTACCCAGCCATCCTCCAGCGATTCACTAGATGACACACAACAATCAGGGGAATCCAGGAACTACCTCCATGAGGGAGGACACAGGTTGGAGAGAAGTCCCGCACCACACTGCGGATGCCAACCCATTGGGCAGGGAACTCAACCAACAAAACACGTATTTCACCCCAACAACGCAAGCCAGCAGCATCCAGCCCCTTCCCACGGAGGTGCAGCACAGACTCGTTATGCTTGAGCACCAAGGCCAGACACAATTATTGGGTATATATTTAGCTAGTAACACACAAATTCAATGCCACAGCCTGCTGCAGGATGGTTGTACCAGGCCAACCCAGTCAGCACAGCACGCCTGCCAGCTGAGCACCCAGCAGCTCAGCCTTGCAAGCCAGAAGGCACCAAGGACACCCAGCACCACTGCTGCAGCCAGCCAAAACCCATGGCTTTTCCCCCGCCATGCTCACTGCACTGCCCTCAGCCTGGCGTGCCCCCGTCCCACATGGGAACCAGGGGGCATCTTTGTGAGCACCGCCAGGATGCCACAGCGAGCTCTAGGAGCATGCCTTACACTATCACAGAGCCCATCCTCCAGCAGCAGGCTGCTCACAGCACAAGTCCTTCTCCACCATCACCACCCCTCTCCTTGGGCATTTTTTTTGCAGGTTCAGCGTAAGGAAAACCAAGGTCTGCAAGGCAGGCAGACTTCACACAACTCCAAGGTAGGAACTATTAACTTGTCTTTGAATTAAACAAATAAGGCTCAACCACTTGGTTCATTATCAGATACAATGGTTAAAGTCTGCGGGGAAAACTAAACAGCAAAATCTAGCATATAAATCAAAGGCATGATCAGACAGACAGGTGAGGCCGGGGGTGTGGTTTCACATTACAGCTAAGCCGAACTGAAGGCCGGGCGCTGCCAGAAGGGATGGTCTCATGCCCCCGGCACGCTCTGCTCCCCCCGCCACCAGTCCCTTGGTCCCTCCTGCTGCTTTTGGTATTGCCCGCAGCTGCCAAGGTGGATAAGAAAAAATATTCCAATTGAGCTGGCTTATCTTGCTCTGGTTTTTGGTGGATTTTTCCCCCTCCTGCCATTTTAGTGAGCTGAACAGGTTTACACGGGGCATTTCCAGCAAGGAGCAGGAGATGGGGGAACAGCAAGCCCTCCCCCTCAGCAAGGCAACCAGCCCTTCGCTCAGCTGCAGCTACAGCATCCAGCTAGGCCGTGAGAGCACGGCTTTATGAGACAGCTAAGCCAATTTAAAAACCGGCTGCTGCCAAAAGGGGCCACCCCCCGCCCCTACTGCCCCCCCCTGAGGCCTCCCCAGCAATCAGCATGGAGGATTTGGCAGCTCCCTAGCTGCAGGAAAGGTCCCCGAAGTGGTCAGTTCAGGGCTGGCTCTCCGCAGGCAAGCTACGGTCAGCCCCCGCAGCCAGACCCCACTGGGGGAGGCAGGCACCTGCAGCATCCCACTGTGCAAGGCTGTGCCCGAGGAGCCAGAGAGGGGGAAAAGAGGCCTCAACCTGGCCAGAGGAGCTCAGGCAGCTCATAGGAATGGGGATCGGAAAGCAACCCACCTTGTGTGATTGCTTTCCCCGCTGCTAGAAGACAGCAGGTATTTCTCATACAGGAAGAGCAAGCAGGGGCTTAATGGGAAAGACAGGCAGTGTAGATGCACAAGTCAGTCCCTAGGAGGGCCAAAAAAAGCTTTTTACCCTACAGGGATAACTGACACAGGATAACCAGCACCAAAACAGAGAGATGAGCTTGGGAAGCAGAGTGGAAAACTATGACATGCTCAGCCCTGGAAGATGCAGTAAGCCATCTAGCAAGAAAATTACTGGAAGAACACTCAACAACAAAGTATGCACACACACAGGCAACTATCTATTCCAAAAATTCTTGAGACAGGGTAATTGGAGACTACTCTCGTTAACTCAAGAAGCCTTCATGCTGAATTTGCCGTGGAGACTGGAGGAGTAGGAGCAGAAAGAGGGAAGATATCTCCCTGGAGCAAGAAGGATGAGATACAACAAGTTCAGACGGGGTTTTGAAGTCAACAACAGAGACTCATCAGATGTTACACTACAGAACATCTTGCAGAACCATGCAGGTCACTCCACTGGGCCTGGGCAAGCACAGCACGGGAGTGAGATGGCACTAAGAGTCCTCTGGTCCCAGCAGCAAAAGACATCAGCATGCCACAGCAATACGCCTCAAGAACAGACAACCCATTAACAAATCAGACCGAAATAGTAAAGAAGCATACAGAGAACACAGTTCAGTCCCCATGAGCCAGCTTTAAGAGCAAGTATTGCTAGGAAAGCTGGAAGTTCCATTTAAAGAGAAAATTTGATCAACTACACTTGGTACAAGCAGAATTGATCAGTGTCAGCTGTACGATGTGGCTGCTGGATTCCCTAACATTCAAGGGCATCTTTTCCCAGGTACTTCTACTCGTTTGGTCTTGGAAGGGCTGACGACACATCATCTGTATCTGAAAACTTGTGTGTAAATGAGAGCAAGCTGTCAGTTAAATCTGAGAAAGGTGAAGAGACCAAAGACTCCAAACAAAGAAAATGTGCTATGGATGCTGGTCTTTTTTGTTAAAAACAAGATTTCCAGCAATAGGATACTTCATTACACAGCATTAAATGCTGCAGGGGGAGGGAAGTCGTTTGGTCTACCTCTCTTCTGCATTTGGAAAATAGGGGTTCTACTCACAACATAAGGTTACAAAAGTTAACAAGATTTTAAGCAGCATAAACGATCATTTTTGATCAGCCTCACCCCAGTTACAGACAGGATTCAGTTCAGAAGCTCCCTGGACTGCTGGAAAACCAGATAGAGAAGCGCTGCAGCAAGTGAGAAAGCTGCATGACTCAGCTGAAGCAGAGCCACTCTCAAGTCCACAGAGCGTAAGCAAAGCAGTCGACACAAACTGACTGTACACAGAAGGGTCAGGGCTCCAGTACCCACTCACGCAAATTACTTGTTGCCTAACAAAGGACATGAGGCTGGTTTATAAGCTGCACACAGCATGCCAACCAGAGTGGTTCCACATAAAATGTTATCTGAAACGCCAGATCTCCACAGGTTTGAGAGAGAAGTCTCAGTCTCAAGGCTTCCTCAACAGACATGCTAAATTTAAGTGTTTTAAGCCCCACTGGAACCACATTCACCAGCAGCAAAACCCAGAGCTGTCCTAGACCTAACAGCAATCACAGGACAGGATACTAGGGACCTGAAGCAATCCAAATAAATGCGACAAAACAAAATGCATCTTAATGTAGTTTCACATGTCTGTATGCCCAAGAAGGCACAGCACAAGTGGCACCAGCACACTGGACTGAAAGTGCCTGCAGATCACAGCAAACAACCACCTCTACATGAGCTGGAACACGCAGGGACCGCTGCTCAGGACCACAGTGCTGTATTTAAAACAGAAAACAACACCCAAGATTCGCATCTTAAGCATGGAAAACTTAAAGATACAAAGATTTCCCAGTGCAGATTAAGAGACCTTACAAGAAGAAACAAGTAAACAAACTCTTACGTGAGGAGCAGGAGTGGTGCAAGATACAGGCAAGTCAGGTGAAGTCTAGTACCTGCTCACATCCACAATGAAAAATAGCTCACGCCACCTCCACACATTAAACTTCTCTCAAAGCTCACGTCACAGCAGCAGGGAGACACGCACACAATGTGCAAACTGCTGCTCAGATGCTGCTGCCTCGGCCAACGGCTTCTCACAGCACGCACCGTGCCAGTGCCGTGCAGTTGGCGATGTACCCGTCAGCACCAGGCGCTGCTTTAGCAAACAGCTTCATCCTGAAACTGGTTCAGGCACCGCATGCTTCCCAGCTAGGCTTTTTGGAGGCTGAAGCTTTGCTGTCCTTATGCCTCAGGGAGGTGCCTATAGGAGGATCTTAGCTCGAGCAGCCACCAAATTCACTCCAGAGGTCTTGGTGCAGCCCAGCCCTCTGTTAGGCAGAAAGGATCTGCTCAGCAGCACGCAGAGGAGGATTTATGAGATGACGAACGCCAGCACAGCTATGCGCTCATGCAAGGGAATCAATGGCTTTACTTCACCATTTCCACATCTGCAGAAGCGGTCTTTAAACAAGCAAGTGTATTTTTAAGCTTTGACAGTTAAAATCCTCAAGTGACATCACCTGAAGCTGCAGCACAGCTGCCTTATTCCTCTGGCACAAGACCGCGCCAAAGTAAGCACGAGCCCCGGTTTACGGGCTCACAGCGAACCTTGAGATAATGAACGCGCTGCCGGGACTCGATGGGGGGGGGGCGCGCCGCGGGGGCGGCCAGGGCTCCCCTTACTCGGTTCTCCCTCGGTCTCGGGGCCGCAAAGCACAGACTCGGCGGCACCGAGCCAGCAGAGGGAGCGCACCGGATCCCCGGTCCGTGTACGTCCCCCCCCCCCCCCCCCCGGCTCACGGGCACCGCAGAGCGGGGTCTGCCCGCCCGCCACCTGCCGCAGCAGCGCCCCGCTCCTGCCCTCCGCCGCCGTGGCCGAGCCGCGAGCTGCCGCCGGGGCGCAGCGCGGGGACCGCCGGGGTTCGGTGCCCGCTCCCGCCCGACCCGAGCCCCGCTCAGGTGCCGCCGCCCCGCTCCCACCGCGTTACCTCCGGGCCCGGCCCCCCGCTGCCGGCGCCTTCCAGGCGGGGCGGGCGACCCGGCCGGGCGCCTCCGTCCTGCGCCGCCCGCTGCCCGCCGCCGCCGCCCCAGCCGCGCCACCCCCGCCCCGCGGAGCGTACCAACGGCCGGCGGGGGGAGCGCGAAGCCGGCCCCCGCGGGCGGCAGCGGGGCGGTGGGGCTGCGGGCCCTTTAAGGCGAGCAGGGGAGGGAGGGGGGCGGGCCGCGCGCCGCGGCGGGGCGGGAGGTGCGCGCGCGGCCCTGGGGGCTCCACACCGGGTTGGGGGGGGGGAATCGGGGAGTGGGGGGGTGCTCGCAGCGCGCTCCGGAGCCCCGCGCGGTCGTGGCGTGGAAAGCGCGTTCACGAGCTCCGCGCACACCTCGGCCCCGTGCGAACCGCGCACCTCCGTGCGCCCCGTGCGAGCGGGAGCGTGCTTGCGGCGTGAAAAGCGCGTTCCCGAGCAATGCTTGGATCTGCAACGTCCACCCGTGCAAACTTCACCTGTGAACGCCCGCCTCTTCTTGTGCCCCCCCCAGGCGGGGGGTTGCTTGCGGCATGAAGAGTGCATGCATGAACCGAACAGCAGGCAATATTTGTACATGTGAAAACTGCACGAGTGCAAACTTCACCCATGCACCCTGTATCTTCCTGTGCCCCATGCAAGTGGGGACTTGCTTGCAGCATGAAAAATGCATGCCTGAGCACCACACAAACTTCACCCATGTAAAATTCACCCATGCCCCATGCCGCTCCGTGCCCCCATGCAAAGGTCATCCCCATGCCAAGGCTGTTCACATACCCATGAGGCCTCACGGGACCTGTTGCAAGCCCCTGCATTGCCTGACTCACCTCTCTGCCCTTGCACTGCAAAGTTTTCTGCAGCCAGGCAGGAGCTGGAGCTGCAAACCGTGGGACTTAAAAAGCAGTACGAATGCTCTGGCATGGGAGCTCTGCAGGAGCGTCGTGCTGCAGAGGGGGAGTTGCTTGAGCCTTTCCAGAGAGCGGGGCCAGGCAGGGCTGGAAATGCTCCTCCACTCTGCACACATGCTCTGTGCGTGATCCTCCAACAGATAACGCTGAAAAAAAAAGCCCTGCTTGGGCAGACAGCACTAAAACCAACAAAAGTGGGCTTATCTGGGCTTGGAGCGCGTCCAAACGCAAACCGCAAGAAGATCATATTAAGCATTCGGGAAGCTCCCATCATTTGCAGCGTAATTTAATATTAACAGCTCGCTAAATTGCCCAGCATTAAACCTAATCTTTGGAATTAAACGTTGAACCGGGGCGTTACGGCTCCGTCTCCTGAGCTGCGCCCAAACCCTTCACTGCTTTTCCCAGCCCCTTCCAACAGGGTGTTTGTCAAGGCCAGCAGGGATGTTGCCCAAAATGACCTGTTTTTGGACTTGCTCCGCTAAATTTAGGTTGGGCCTGCATGTGGCGGTTGTGGGCTGGAGAAGGGATTTTTGCCTAGGAAGGATTTCACGTGAAAAGGCCTCAGTTTGTGGAGTTTTGGGCAAAACCTGGGAGGCCAACAGGCTGTGCTACCCTATGTTTACCAGCCCTAATTTTATCCCTGCAAAGGTTTCCTGCAGGACGTAATTATTTCCACAAGTGCAAAAGGATAAAAAAAAAAAAAAAAAAAAAAAAAAAAAAAAAAAAAAAGAGAAAAAGCACTCAAAGTCCCCAGGCTGCCAGAACAGGGTGGGTGCAGGCACCTTCCCTGGAGAGCTGGGATCAGAAGGAAATGTTTTTTTAGTGAAGAAAGCACCCAAAGCAAAGTATGAGTCAGGCGGTGAGTTAAATCATACACACATGCCTTGCATGGTCAGGGAAAGTGGAGTAAGCAGGAGATATGGGGACACCAAAAGGCTGCCTCCTGCCAGAAGAGCTGAAGCCTCAAGCATCACCCTGCAGAGAAGCCTCTGCTGGGAATTTGGGAAGAACCTGGAAGACACCACACTGCTTTAATGGCTGAGATGGTACAACCTCGATCTCTGACACATATTTGATGGGTGGTAAGGGTTAAATACAGGTTGTGAAGATGGCCCTGATGGAAGGTGTTTGTGATGGAAGACGGACATGATAGAAGATGGCCCTGATGGAAGGTGGCTCTGATGGAAAATCATAGAGTCATAAGTCATTTAGGCTGAAAAAGACCTTCAAGATCATCAAGTCCAACCATCAGTATCACCTACCATGTCCCAAAACAAAACCGTGTTCCTTATGCCATATCCACGTGTCTTAAATCCCCCTGGGGGTGGAGATTCCACCACTTCCTTGGGAGACTGTTCCCATGTTTGATTACCCTCCTTGTGAAGAAATTCTTCCTGATGTCCAACCTAAAACTCCCCTGGCACAACTTGAGGCTGTTTCCCTGTGTCCTATCACTTGTCACCTGAGAAAAGAGACTGGCAGCCTCCTTGCTGCAAGTTCCTTTCAGGGAGTTGTAGGGAGTGATGGGGTCTGACATGGGCCAGGGTGCAGGGCCTTGGCCCTCTTGGCCACCTGGGCACACCACTGGCTCGTGTTCGGCCGGCTCTTGACCAGCACCCCCAGGCCCCTTTCTGCTGGGCAGCTTTCCAGCCAATCTTCCCCCAGCCTGTGTCGCTGCACAGGGTTGTTGTGCCCCAGCCACAGGACCTGTCATTTGGCCTTGCTGAAGGCCAGGAAACTGGACGTGGCCCATAGAACCAGCCTACGCCGGTCCCACCCAGACCCCTCCACAGCATCCCCCGGCCCTCAAGCAGATCAGTGCTCCCACCCAACTTGGTGTTGTCTGCAAACTTACTGAGGGCACACTTGATTCTCTCATCAAGATCATTGATTAACATGAAAACAAACTGGCCTCAGTACCAAGCCCTGGCGAGTGCCATGTTGACGAGCCACTGACCAGATTAAGCCCCTTCACACGGACTCTTTGAGCCTGACTAACCATGCACTTGTCCAAGCCACGAGCAGACAGTTTCTCCATGAGAAGGCTGTAGGAAACAGTGTCAGATGCTTTGCTAAAGTCCAGGCAGACAACATCCAACACCTCTTCCTCATCCTCTAGACGGGTCATCTTGTCACAGAAGGAGATCAGGTTAGTCAGGCAGTTCTTGCCCTTCATAAGCACATGCTTATTACCACTCAGTTGTCCCATATGTGCTGTATGATGGCACTCAAGATGATCTACTCCTGCCCTGGTACTGAGGTCATACTGACAGGCCTGTAGTTCCTTGGGTCCTCCTTCCAGCCCTTCTTGAAGGTGGACCAAATTCCAGTCAACTGGGACCTCTCCAGTTAGCCAGGACTGCTGTAAATCATTGAAAGTGGCTTGGTGAGCACTTCTGCCAGCTCCTTCTGTGGGGTGGATCCTGTACAGCCCCACAGACTCATGAAAATTCAGATGATATAGGAGGTACCCTGAGAATAACTGGCCTTGCAAATAAAGACTGAGTCAAAAAAGGCATTGAGTACCTCAGCCTTGTCTTCATCTTTCGTCACTGTGTTTCCCCTCACATCCAGTAAAGAATGTAGATTCTCATTAGTCCTCCTTTTGTTGTTAATGTACTTAAAAAATATTTTTTATTGTCTTTACTGCACTAGCCAAATTGAATTCAAGTTGGGCTTTGGCCCTTCTAATTGATGACCCTGATAGAAGATGGCCTTGATGGAAAATGGCCCTGATGGAAGTTGTGCCTGATGGATGATGGCCTTGATGGAAGATGACCCTGATGGATGATTGCCTTGATAGAAGATGTCCCTGATAGAAGATAGCCTTGGTGGAAGATGGCCTTGATGGAAGATGGCCTTTCCCATAGCAGCATCCAGCAGCCCTAAATTCAGTGGCTCTAATATAAAACTTCCCCAGTCTAGGAGTAAAATAAACACTAGGAATAAGATAAACACCAGGAATAACCTAACCAAGCACTGGTTGGAGGCACTCATTGTTTTCCTCCCTGATGCCACATGGATGGCCTGGCCTGTTGGGATGACTCCAGATTCCCATTATTCAAGCTGTCGCGGAGATTATTAGAAAGCATTTCCCAGTCGTATAAAAACCAGATGCGCTTTGTCACACTGCAATCGCGCCAGGATTTGAAAACAAAAAATAACAGGGCTCTTGACATCCAGTGGGGATAATTACTCTTTGCGGGGGAAAAACAACAGGGAAGTGAAGGGGCTGAGCTTGGGAAGCAGCCTGGGTGACTTCGCCGCGTGCCGGTGTGCCCCTATCACCCCCACAGCCCTGTCCCACAGCAAAGCCTCTGCAGGAGAAGATTTTGGCGGGGAATGGTAAAATTTGCTCCTTTTCTTCTGCTTTACCACATTGATGCCCCCTGAGCCCATTAGGGAGACCCAGCTGCTGCCACAAGCCCTTACATCACCCAAGCAGGAGCTATTTACATGATAAAGCCCTCTTTGGGGGGGGGGGGAATTGCTGCTTAATTACAGAGCAGCAGTCACTTTAATTAGCATGTCTCCATGCTCCCTAGTACTTTGCATGGATTCAAATGAGCTGCTCATTAGGGACTGGTGCTAGGACAAGCTATGCCCGTTAGCGGTGTGCTAACTGAATTAACCTTGGCAGGGCCCTGCCTTGCACCGCTCCCAGGAGGCTTGCAGGAGCGTGCAATAGCTGCCAAAGAGGATGGCTAACTGGAGCCATCCCTAGGAAGGGCTATTTGCACCCAAAATCCTTATGAATGACAAATCAGCTCCAGAGGCAATGATATTTTGCTTGACAGCCTGGCTCTAGCAGCAGCACCACACGGGGACCCAACATGGCTTTGCTTGCAGATGCAACACACCCACTATGGTACCTGGTGTTTTTTACACCAGGACCATCATCAGTCCCATAACTGAGTGCTTGCAAAGAGGGAGCAGAATCTGGCTAACATCCTCACTCCTGCCGCCAAGCTGCTGTCGTCGTACCAAATCAGAAGAAAATCTAATTACTGGAAGGCGGCAGGGCCATGAAAGCGGATGAAGTCATCTGCTTTCAAAGGCGCCGAGTGACACCCGGACAACGGGGCTCCCTCTAATCCCTTCTGCAAAGATGCAAATGGGTAAATTGGGCTCCTGCCAGTGGCTGGTGGCTTTGTCTGGCGGTAGTTTCATAAACAGCCTCGTGGGGACAAAAAGGCCGTGATCCACCAACCTCTGTGGTTTCTTGCCAGGTTTTGGGTGGCTTTGGGCAGCCAAGTCTTCTTGGTGTCTGTCCCTGTTGCTGCTGATGGCTAGGCTTGCATGAAGCTGTTGATTCTACTTCTGTGTTTCCACTTCACAAAGGCAAGTTTTCCTGCTTGCCAAGCATTGCTGTCTGTGCACCCTGCTGCTTTTGCTTTCTCCCCACTGGGGTTTGTCTCTCGCTTCTTACTGTTCCCCATGCCAGCTTGCCATCCCACAGGGCAGAAATGGGGCCCGAGGGCACCTGCTGTGCCCCAGGATGCAGCTGAGGACCCCCAAAAAGCCACCTTCCTCCTTGCAGACCTGTGTCCAATGTTGATCACTTCCAACCCTTCCCCATGGGCCGTGCTACATCCTCATCTAGCAGAGGAGACTGTTGAAGGACAGGCAGCCAAAGAGACCATCATTAATGAGGCAGGGGCATGGTGCTGTTACCCAGCCCCAGCATTAGTGGGGACTCTTTGTTACCCCCCCCTCCTGGACCGATCTCATTGGCAGCAAGCAGGTAGTTCAATGTTCGGCAGGGCCATGGCAGGCGTGCCCCCCTCCACTCACAGCAAGGGTGATTTTTCTCTGGCTGCCCCGTAATCTGATCATCTTGTCACGGTTCCCGGGAGTGGGGCTGCTTGAACAAAGCCCCGGAGCATCCTCAGCTCCCGCAGCCAGGGGCTGCAGCTGCGCCTCGGAGCGTGACCGATTGGGAATGAGCCTTCGAAGCGCGTCTAATGCCGTTTGGACAGGGAGCCTTTCATGCACTCGTGGGA
The DNA here is from genome assembly GCA_011075105.1 of Heteronetta atricapilla. Lineage (NCBI taxonomy): Eukaryota > Metazoa > Chordata > Aves > Anseriformes > Anatidae > Heteronetta > Heteronetta atricapilla. The sequence goes on along the minus strand of JAACYQ010025576.1, from coordinate 6,997 downwards.
GCGAGGCCCCGGCATTGAGCTGGCAGCGCCCTGTGCTCCAGCCCTTGCCGCTCCCACCCTGTAGGAGCCGCACAGCCGCCTGGCCCCACAGCGGCAGCATCCCTGGGGTGCCATGGGCAGGGCTGGGGAATATGGGACGCTGGGCACTAGAGGGGTCAGCTGGTGGAGGGGCAGGCTCTGGGTGCAGGGTCAGCATGGGGGGTTGAGGGTGGGAGATGCTCCTTTTTTTCCTGAGCTGGTCCCCAGCACCCTATGTTGGGCTCAAGTGGATATCTCGTCCTGTATTCCCTCACCCTGTCCCCAACAGGTACCTTGTCCCAGCTCCCATCACTTTCTCGGTGTGCACAAGAGCATCAGGTCCCCGTCTCATCACAGAGCCTGTCTGTGGTGTCTCTACTCTATGCTTTGTCCTTAGAGTTCCTTAGAGTCAGCACACCAAGTTTCCCTAGTGCGAAAGGATGTAGATGAGTGGTTAGAAAGCTGCCTGGCAGAGAAGGACTTGGGAGTATTGGCTGGTAGTCGGCTGAATATGAGCCAGCAGTGTGCTCAGATGGCCAAGAAGGCCAACAGCATCTTGGCTTGCATAAGAAACAGCGTGGCCAGCAGGGCTAGGAAAGTGATCGTCCCCCTGTACTTGGCTCTGGTGAGGCCGCACTTCGAGTGCTGTGTTCAGTTTTGGGCCCCTTGCTACAAGAAGGACATGGAGGTGCTCGAGCGAGTCCAGAGAAAGGCAACGAGGCTGGTGAGGGGTCTGGAGAACAAGTCCTACGAGGAGCGGCTGAGGGAGCTGGGTTTGTACAGCCTGGAGAAAAGGAGGCTCAGGGTGACCTTATCGCACCCCACAGGTACCTTAAAGGAGGCTGTAGCGAGGTGGGGGTTGGTCTGTTCTCCCACGTGCCTGGTGACAGGACGAGGGGGAATGGGCTAAAGTTGTGCCAGGGGAGGTTGATGTCGGATGTTAGGAAGAACTTCTTTATGGAAACGGCTGTGAGGCATGGGGAGGGGCTGCCCAGGGAAGTGATTGAGTCACCATCCCTGGAGGTCTTTAAAAGACATTTAGATGTAGAGCTTAGTGATATGGTTTAGTGGAGGACTTGTTGGTGTTAGGTCAGAGGTTGGACATGGTGATCTTGAAGGTCTCTTCCAAACTGTGATCCCCTGCAGCTATCTTGTCTTGGTTTCCCTTGGGTACCTCATCCTGGTTCCCATCAACTCAACCCAATTCCTAATGGGTACCTCTTCCCAGTCCCCTAAGCCCCATCCCAGTCCCCATTAGGCACTTCATGCTAGTTCCCATCACCTTGTCCTCATCCCCATCAACTCATCTGAGTCCCTAATGGGTACCTCATCCCAGTCCCCATCACCCCATGCCACTCTCCATCAGGCACCTTGTCCCGGTCCCTCTTGCTCCATCCCAGTCCCCTCTAGGTACCTTGTCCCAGTCTCCATCAGGCTCTACCAGGGAGGGTTTGGGGACCCTGTTGGGAAGGGGTCCTGTTGCCCCCTGGCTTTGGGGGACAGGTTGTTTTGTGGACAGGCAGTGTCTGTGGGGTCATGAGATTTATTGCTCCCACCTCCCTCTGGTTTTAAGCACTTGACACACGGAGCGTTTTCCTGCTGGCATGAGGCTTCCGATCCGAAACGCACTGCCTTTTGAAGTCCTCTTTAGCTACATTAAGGTTAACATCAGGGACAGAAAGGTCTGTAAAAGCCTAATGTAACATTTACGTGCAAACAGCTTCTGTGGTAGCAGTAAAATCCTATCAGTCACATCACTGGTGCCTAGAAAAACACAGCTGTTCTCAGATGGTGTCAGAGCACTGCTGCTGCCACAAGATTTATTGGGGCTTCCCCGTCCCTGAGTCCAGTGCATCGCGGGCAGCCCCGGTGGTGCTGGGGCATGGGGGCCTCTGCATGCGGGGCTCCTCCAGACCCCAGGGCCTTCATCCTTGGAGGTGGGGTTGGGTGTCATTGGCTAATGGACCTGGGGCAGTGGGGTGGAAGAGTGTGTGAGGGGGAAACTGAGGCAGGGATGGGAGCAGGCGGGGAGAGGGTGGCAGGTTGTGGGAGGCATCAGGAGGGAGCAATGTGGGGGCCACGTGTCACCTGAAAGAGGAGGGGAAGGGAAGATGGAGAGATGAGAAAGGCAAGTTAAGGGGATAAAGGGGATAAAGAGAAAAGGATGAGAAGAGAGAAAATGGAGGGAGAAGAGACCAGTCAGGGTGAAAAAAAAAAAAAAACAAAAAAAACATAAGGAAAAGGTGAGGAGGAGGAGGAGGATCAGGAGGAGGAGGATCAGGAAAAAGGAGAAGGAGAAGAAGGAAGGAGAGGAGAAGAGGAGGAGGGAAGAGCTCAGATACACCTCACCATACCTGAAGCTCTCATGCTCCCCCCCCCATCCCCCCCCCCGAGTTATAGGGAGCTCCCTGGTCCTGTGCGGACCCCTGCTGACCACAGCCCCTTCCCAACACACTGGGTTCGGTTGCCACCTGGGGAGGGACACAGGGGGACACGGGGGTACATGGGGGGCCCTCCCGGCCTTCCCACAGCCTGGCGGCTAAAGGGGCTAAAAGCTGAGCATCTGAAAGTCTCTTTGCACCTGCAAAAAACAGAGCTGGGATGGAAACAAAGCAAAACCTGCTTTCCTCCCCAATTGAGCAAAAACTTCACATTTTTTTAGGAAAAAAAAAAAATCCTTCTGAAGCCAGTATTTGCCCTGGTGTGACATCTTCGCTCCGATGGACCTTCCCCTGCCTGGGGACACCGCGGCCACGTGCAGTGCCACGGGAGGAGCAGGGGAAGCAGTCCCCCCTGTTGGCTGCCACTGCTTTGAAGCTCGTGGGGCAGGAAATGAAGAACTGTCTTCAAACAAAAACTTGCCTCCTCTGGGATGGGGAAATGGGGAAAAAGGAGACAATTTCCTCCATCTCCCCAGCCAGCTTGTGGGGGGAGATGGGTTTCTTGAACGGGGATGTGCAGCTTGTGAGCACCTCAAGGCTCCTCCAGCCAGCCTCGGTGCTGTGCAGTTTCTTCTCATCGATGCAGCCAAAAATACAAATGCATGGGGGGGTTGGAGGGTGCTGGAGCTCGTTGCATGGAAGGGACACAAAGTACGCCCCCAGCTCCTGGCCTTGGGGCTCCTGCCCGTCACCGGCCCCTCTGCAGGTGGCAGCTCCTCCTCTCCCTCAGGTTTTCTGCTCATTAACACGATTAGATCTCATCCATGCTATTTTTGTGGAGATTCACTCTTTTCCCTCCATCCTTCCCCCCACTGTATCAGTTGGCTCCACAAAGAATATCAAACCTCCCCCTGAGCTTTGCCAACCATTCACTTAAGGGGTTAGGTGGTTTGCTTGTTGTTTTTTCATTTTTTTTCTTTTTTTTTTTTTCCCAATGAAAAGTGGCTTTTTGACCCAAACACACATTTTCAGAGAGAAGGTTTATTTTGGCTGAAAGCCTTTTTTTTTTTTTTTTTTTTTTTGTGTGTGTGTGTGCGTGTGTGTGTGTGTGTGTGTGTGTGTGTTAAAAAGAAATATGGGAAGGCAACACTGAGTGGCTGGTGGGAAGGAGGCTTCACGAGAAAGGGTCACTCCTGCAGAACATGGGGGAGGAAAAAAAATGTTCTGTTTGTGCTTTTTCATCAGAAATACCAATGAGGGAGTGAATCATTCCCAAAATCCTGTGTCCTGTGCTGTGTCTGGTCCTGCAGCCGCCAAGGGGTGAAAGCCATCACCTTGCCCTTGCTGACAGATGCTGTGGGTCACCCCTGTGCTCTTTGGGGGCTTTTTCTGCACATCCCTCAGCTCATCCGGGTGGGAATTTTGCTTTGGTTTTGCTGGAGGGGGTCAGGGCTTTGTGCTTTGTGATGCTGAGCTGCTTCACCCAGCAGGGTAAAAGGCAAAAAGGCAGCAAGAGGCAAGAGAATGGGGTCTCCCTGCAGCAAGCAACACTTGACTTGGGTATTAGAAAATATATATATATATATTTTTTTCCCTTGATTTTTTTACAGCTATTATACTAGATGGGAAAACATTTTGCCCAGTTTCTCTGCATTTCTGCATTTTGGCTGTTTAACTCACAGAGCTGCTCTGGTGCTGGGTACTGCTGTTTCCCCTTTTTTTTTTTTTTTCTGTTTTGAGACAAAATAAATTAATTTGTAGAAACTTGGCTTGCACCAGAACTTGGGGGAGGGGAGGGTTGGTGGCACCCTGGGGCAGAGGCCATATGCCAGCTGCTGGTCCAATACCACAGCTTGCCAGGTCCTGAGGCCTTGCCTAATCCCTTCTCCCACCGGTTTAGGTTTTGGCCATGGCAGCATGTGGTGATGATGCTTTTTTTTTATGATTTTTTTCCTCTCATTTCCTCATTTCCACATTATCTCCATCCTGACCCCATGGCTCCCATGGTTTTGGTGATAGGGAGCGAGACCCCCAGGTGGCTGCTGCCAGGAAGGAGCAAAGAACGGCCCCACAGCACCGCTGGGTTTCTCGGGGCGCTGGGGCTGCACGCCCCTTGCCGGGGGGGGTCGGACCTCACTGCACATCCATGGCAGGCCCTGGGGATGCCAAAGGGTCTCTGCTGCTCCCACAGCACACTCCTGCCACATGCCCTGGCACCCGTAACTGGGCTGAGACTTGCTGTAGGAGATCTCCGAGCCTTATTCCCTGAGGGACTTCAGGAGGACACTGCAGGTGGGTTGTCTTCAGCCATCTCTCCTGGATGGACCTCAGGCTATCAGGCAAGCACTGCAGCTAGCTTCTTCCTGGTCACATCTCCACCTCCATTGTCTGGAAGAGCCTCGGAGTGACATGGGGAGCTTGTCTCCACTCCTACTCCAAGCCTTTGTTCCTGGGTGGACCTCAGACCTACGTGGGTGGCTTCTTCCTGCTCCTCGTTTCAGCCCCATCCCTGTATGGACCTCGGACGGGCATTGCAGGTCATCTCCAGCCCTGTCTCTAACCCCATGTCCTGGTTGGACCCCAGAACTCTGTTGTAGGTACCTTGGCCCCAGCTCTGTCTTCAGCCTGGTCTCTCAGATAGACCTCAAGCCAGCCATGTAGGTTGCTTGTCTATCTCCTATCTCCTTTAAATATTTCCTGTCTACCCATATCTCCTTCAAAGACCTCAGACTGATGTTGAAGGGATTCCCTCTCCATCCCCATCTCCTGAGGGACCTCAAACCCATGTTGCAGGTTGCTCGTCTCCACCCCTAGCTCCTGAAGGACTTCAGCCCAATGTTGCAGCCCATCTCCACGTCCCCCAGGTTCCGCGGCCGCCCACCAGCCCCAGCCACCATCTCACCTGGCCCGCGGCGCCCATCCCCAGCTCAGGGTGCCCCGCCAGGGGCTGTGCCGCAGGAGGGGCTGGAGACAGGCGGAGGGGAAGGAGCGCCTTCCAAATTGACAACATATGGCCGTGCCTTATCCCAGGGCCCAGTAAATAGGTCTTTCATGCTGGGCCGGTTGCCATAGGAGCAAACACGCAGGAAATATCCCAGATAACTCGAATAGTGGCGAAAACATATGTTTTGGATAAAACCCGGCAGAAAATCGCCCCATTTAACCCCTCCAAGGCGTTTTACCCGCTCAGCTTTAACCCCTTCCCCCCATGCAATGCATGTACAGGTTGGAGAAACTGAGGCACACCCTGGGTTGCACTAGGATGGGCATTTCTCTTGCAAAACCAAGCTGCAACTGCTGGCTCCAGGTTTCACTGCCTCCTCCTCCTCCCTGCAGCCTTGTTGCCCCTTATCAAGACGGATGCCTCCATGTGAGGCTCTGTGCTCGCTCTGCACGCACTGCACTTTGATTTGCCAAGGAATTTGCTCTGCTTTTTTTTTTTTTTTTTTTTTTTTTTTTTTTTTTTCCCTTTTCAAGCCTCAGCCAAACTTTTTCTTATCACATCTGGTGAGCAGCAGCCCCTCCAAGCTCTGCGAAGGCGAGAAAGGGAGGCCGAGCCCCATCACCCGCCACGGATGTGGCCAGAGAGAACTGACCCTGTGCCCCTTTTGCCACTTCACAAAACAAATTTCATCACCCTGCTGCTGGCAGCCCTCACCTGCTGGCTGGGCTTTGCACCCACCTGCCTTGCAAAAAAAGGCATTTTTGGGGTGCTGGCAGGAGGATTGAGCGGGGGGGACGGTAAATGGCTGGAAAGCAATGGTGCAGCTGGCGCTGGTTCCTACAGCCCCGGTGCTCTGCTTGGTCTCGGGAAGGGGAAAGCTGAGGCACAGTGGGGGGGCAAAACTGAAAAGCTGCTGCCGGTGTCTCTGGGTTCTGCAAAGTGCTGTGGATGTGCCTGCATGCCTCAAACACCCCTGGATGATGCAAACATCCCTGTGCACTGCAAACACCTCCATGTACTGCAAGCATGCCCACAGGTTGCAAGCATCTGGGTGAGCCACAAATATCCCCATGCACCACCAACATCCCCACATTCACAAATGTCCCCGGCACGCTGCAAATATCCTCAAGCACCTCAAGCATCTCCACGTGTTGCAAGCATCCCTGCACGGTGCAAACAACCTTGCAGGCTGTAAACATCACTGCACATTGCAAACACCTCTGTGCAGTGCAAACAGGCTGCAAATATCCCCATGCACTGCAGACATCAAACGACAGAGGCTGTGGGGCAGTGGCCCAGTGAGCGGTGGCTGCGCGCCTTCGCCTTGCTGCAGTCCACCCGACCTGGGATTTCTCCTGGTGCTGTCGTGTAAATACTGCTGACGGGAGGAATGTGAGAGCACGGAGAAGAAATCCCCTTCCCTGGTCAGAGCATTGTCCCACTGCTTCCTCCCTCGCAGAAATCCCCCCAAATTCTCCTTATCCCCTCTCACTTGCCTCCACAATTTTTTCCCACCTTTATTTCAGGACATCTCTGCCTGCAGCTGCTCTGCAGATGCAATCCCAACCTCATGTTCCCTCCTCAGCTGGTACTTTCATTTTTTTTTCCTTTTTCTTTCTTTCTTTCTTTCTTTCTTTCTTTCTTTCTTTCTTTC
>JAACYQ010025575.1:0-26718 GCA_011075105.1 Heteronetta atricapilla | reverse complement strand
ACAGAAGATAAAAGAGGAAAGGGTTTTGGTGTTTTTTTTTTTTTTTTGGCCAGCCAAACGCACCCTACACATTTGGTGCAGGGCCCTGGGAACACCAGAGTCAGCACAAAGCAGGAGAGGAGGAAGGAAACTGCATGCTCAGAAACAGAAGGAGTTATTCAGGTTACCCACCTCACCTCCAGAAGCTGACAGCCTTCTCCAAGAAGACCTAGGAAAAAAGCAACGTTTGCTTGACAGAGCGGCTGCTTCAGGGGCAGCACTGCCTGCAAGCTGCCGGCATGACAACAGCCTTACTTGCCCAAAACAGCTTTAGATTCCAAAGACTGTGTATTTCTGTTAAGCTGCAACACAACAATCAGTTAATCCAACCTCACTCTGTAGTACTGTATGCAATCAAAACAAATAGCAAGTGCTGAGAATACTTTTATTTTTTCCTGGTTTATTTTATTAAATTGCAGAATTACCAAGAAAAGAGTAATTTTAACTCCCTTCCCCAGATTCCCGCTGTACTGACAAAACAATTGCAGGTTTTCAAAGAATCTAAATTTGGGGCAAATAAAACCCTCAGAATTAACTAAAATACTATGCCTTTAGTACAAGCAAGCTGAGTTAGATCATTAAATCTCACACCAAGACACCTTAAAAAAAATGGTATTGAAGCCTGTGGCATTCCAAGAGAAAGCAATCAGACATTCCTGCAGCCCGGGCTCCTCAGTGATCTCTAAAGCCTTTGATCACTGACTGTCTTCATGCTGTCCTCCTGGGGTCTGGCAAAATGAGTGTAACAGCTGGCATATATACTTCATTAGCTTTTTGTGCTGGGAGGAATGGTTGGGAGCCCAGTAGCAACTGACAATCCGCCCATCGACTTTGCAGACTAACCTCTGAGGTTTATTCCTGGGTCTTTTGGTGGCTGGGAAATCCTTGAAGCAGCCACGAGCAAGCGACACCAAGGCGCCCACAGTTATTTCGCACGTTTGCGGTCTGCACCTCTCCTGGAGCCACTGCGCACCGAGGATGCGGCAGATGGATTTTTATGCCGGCATGCTCGGGTCTGAGGTCTCTCGAAGGCAACCCAGGCTGCTGCTGAAGCACCATTTTTATGAATGCTTAATGATCACTCCATCATTAGCATCAGCCTTTAAAAAGCAAATGCAGCACCTACAGTGTTCATTACCCTCCCCCTCCCCCCTTTTCAGGGTCTCAATCGAGTCAGTCAAGCATGCAAACTGATCCTGTCGCCAGCAAAAGCATTTCCTTTCACTGTGGTCAGCCAAAAGCAGGGGAAGAAAATGGAAGTGACTTGGAGTTATGGCACCAAAAAGGCCAGACAAGCAAGGAAATAATCAACTCCACATGAGCCACTTCTAGCCCATCACAATGCAAAGGGCCCACGACTAACCCCAGGAAAGGTCACTGGGACTATGGGGGTCAGAAGCTGAAAAAGGCAATAGTGAGCAGCTGCCAGCTGCAATAAGAATCAATGTGTTCCTAATTACACTCAGAAGAGAGGACCCGAGCACCAAGAAAAGTTGTGCTGTAGTCACAGCTTGTGTAAAAAAAATATTTTAAAAAAATCAAGTGCTCCTGTTTTACACTCTCCACCTCAAGCACTGAAACTGCTGTTTCTGTGTTACTAAATTACAGGAAGCCGAGTAATGTAGATAAGGAATCAGGCATTTACATAAGTGTTGGGGTCTTTTTTTCTTCCTTTTTTAAAATACCATAGCTAGGCATTTGTATTAGAATTATGGCATCATGAAAGACAGCATTTCAAGAGTGTAAGTAATAAAATTACATACTTCAAAGGGATTTTTGGGTGCTTTTATAAAACTTTATAAAACAAACTGAACTCTGCTCAGCAGTCCTGAAAGCCCAATATTTTCTCTATCCTAAAACACACTTGAAAATCTGAAAAGGAAAACCCCACAAAAGCAGTTTGCTGACAGTGACCCTATAAAGCTAGTGTGAAAGATACAGAGATCAGAGAACACAATGAAACATGCTCAAAGGCATCTACAGAAACAAACCAAATGGAAATGTATTTAAAATTACAAGAACCAGCATCCTTTGATGTTGTGTTCCTATTTATTTATTATGTTTTAAACTGGTAGTAAACTTCCTAGACTGTTATCGTAACTTAAAGAAGCTGCAGAACAAAATTGCACAACCTTTTCAATCCTTACCTTGAATTCCATTAACATCTCCAAATTTCCATCCATCCCCATGCTTAGTGTCCAAATGAATCAGTGCTAAGCCCATGCTCAAATGTTTTCTATAAGCATTCATGCTTAATGAGTCAATTAGTATTTTCACTCTTGATAAGTAACATGCATTTTTATAATTAGTTTTGCACAAGTGTGCACAAAAGGTCTCTAGCTTGCAAGTGATGGCAGCTTCATATTTGCTCCACTATTCAACCCACGCTGTGAGTCAGTGGCCTGCAGCTAGTGACAAAACTTGACAGCATTTTTAGGGCTAAAGTGTATTACCAGCTGTGTAACAATATCAAATGACACATTATTTTTGTCCCAGTTAAGACTGAATGTTTGCTCAGGATAATGGGCAGCAAATGGCAGGAGAAACTTGACTGGCACTGAGCAAAGGAGATGAATTCTGAAACACAGTATGTGAATTTACTCAAACTCTTCTAAAGGTAAGGTTTGGTGTCATGGGACAAAGGAGACACATGAAGACATTAAGTAACTGAGAAAAACAAGAAGTATCAGTCTAAAAACATGACCGAAAAGTTGGACTGCCTCAAAGACAGAGAAGCAGATCTTTTGCTGAGTTGTTCATTGGATTTTTCTATTTTGCTTTCAGGCCTGGAAAGTCTCATGGTTGGTATCAGCTGTTGGACTCTGATCAAAGTTTAGCTTTCCATTAATCCTTTGAGTTATATGTGAGGCTGATAGCGAACTTTTTGAGAAGACAGTTAAGATTACTCAAATACTTAATTTGCACTCCAATATTTCAAAAACACCTTGACTTTAAAACCTCAGTCTTGGCATACATATGGTCTTGATAGAAGAACGCATGCTTTGGCGTTGACTGAAGAAATGGATTTGTGAGCAGAGTGAAGAAAATTTAACAGTTTGTGTACTGTGCTTCTGCAGCAAGCAGCTCTCTTCCCTGTAAGAGAACACAGCTAAAAACACTCCCGACTCTGTATCTGCCACAGGCACATCCTGATCACAGACACTTGGAATTTGCATCCACTGATAGCAGCACTGGTCACAGCAAGAGAAGCATCAGGAAAATGCACCCAAGTCACACTTCCTTGCCCACAAACTGGCATAACAGTTAGGTTAATTTTATTATTAAACTTCAAAAAAAGCTGACACAGTCCCCCTGCTGCCACACTAATGAAGTGGGTATGGTTTCTGACTCTTCTAGCCTCCGGGGAAGAAAAAGAACAGAGCATTAGCCTAATATACAGTTCTGCTGTGCTGCAATTATGTTTAAATGCCTAAATAAGGGCTTTTAGACCCCAAGGGATCGAAAGGTATCATTAGCCTAACAGTTCTATCAGAGTAACCGTAGACCAAATAAATACAAAATTCTTGCCCTTTGCTCTTTAAGACCCCTGAGATCTCACCCTATTCTCATTTTTCTTCTTCCCCATATCTTCAGCTCAGCACCTGTACTGGTTCTCCCACAGCACTTAGGACTTCAAGGACAATTCCGCTCACCTCCGGTCATGTACAAGGTATTTCTGAATGCTCCCCCCTCATCAATCCTTCCCACTCTTCTTCCTGCAGGGCTGACCTGATCCTTGGAGCACAGCATTGTTTTTTACATTGTTCTTGGTAAAATTATTTGGTTGAATAAGATTTCACAACCAGTTTAAGCCAATCTGAATTCAGGCTACTGCTGAGGAGGGCAGCAACACCTTCCTTCAGGACCTGGCTTGCGTCCTCCTATCTGCACCCACAACTGCGTGGCCAGTGAGTCAGACCTGCTGGTAGATCCAGCTGGAACCTCAGCCAAAGAAAAATGAGGTTTAGTTTTCACCTGGATCAGGGAGCAGTTTCAGCTCACCACACAGTCTCAGATCACAAGCACAAAGGAAGGGGTAGGAACCAACGTCCACAAAAGGGAACTTTGCACCCAAACAGCAAAAAGATTCACGTCAGCCTACCAGGCACCTTTCCCAATATCTTTAATAGACCCTGAACTGCAAGAATGTAGACCAAAATTAAGGGAAAATATCCAAAACCCAACTCCATGTGAGACATACTGATTTTCAACGAGCTAGGGGACTTGCAATCCTAATTATCAGACTTACACACTCACATGAAGGACAATCATCTTGTTTGTAAACTCTCTGATTCCTATAACCAGGATTGAGCACAATTTCAAAAAGGACTAGAACCACAGGCTTGCTCTGCTCATCAATAAAAACCTCTCAGATTCGCAAAGAAGCTTGTGTCCACGCATGCTGCCTGAAGGTCCAGCTTCTGCAGTGCACTGATGCCTGCTCAGTTCTGAGATGAGAGAAGGTTCCCTGAAAAGAAGAGCAGCCATAGCTGAGCTGTGCAAGAAGACAGCAAGCTCGCTGCTGAGGTGACTCCGGATGAACACAGCTTCCAGCAAGCAGCATCTCTAAAAAAAATGCAGGCAAATGGCTCTTGTAGATGCCTTGCCCCCAAGTCCAACTCCATCTGTTGTAACTTGCAGGGATCCATGCTCTCCGTGATCCCTTAAAGGGAAGCACAACTATTAAATCCACACCTGCAGCCAGAATTTATAGCAGCCCCATCTACTGCTGTCTTACATCATAGGCAATTAGGAGCCTGTGAACTCATGGCTGCAGGATATGGGAGGTGCGCTGGAAACGGAGAGCAAAGCCTGTGCATTACAGCACAGTTGTTAGTCACCCTTTAGAATTCACTGCTTGTGGAGAGCTGAAATTATACATAAAAACAGAGCAACCAACTCTTTTTTGACTCTTTCCTAAAAAGAAGTGCTACACTCTGTTTGAAATGGTTGTTCTCCCTTTTTACAGCAGTCCATACTAGTCCATAGTTATGGGAGTACACCATGCCAACATGCACTGCTGCAGAACCGGGTCTCCAGGGTAGACATACAGAACAATAAGAGCAAACTGGCTAACCAGTGACAGCTTGACAGCTGAGGGGGAAATCAGGGAAGAGTCAGTCTTTCTTCCCCTGATTAAAAAAAGCCTTCCAACAATTCATCTTCAGCCTTACTGTAAGTTAACTGGGTGATTCGTTTTTTTACTGCCCTCCTCCCCTCCCTTCCCCCACACTCACAAATCAAACCTGGTTTCAAAATTGAAGTCCAAACTCTTGGGCAAGAACTTGCTTCTGCCCTTCTTAATCCAGAGGGGAGGTATCCTGACAATGAACAAAGCAGCCCCATCAGCTTGGGGCCTGGATAGAAGCTGTCTCAATGCAATGCCTGGCAAAAAAAAAAAAAAAAAAAAAAAAATTCACTTTGGTCTGGTCACCTTTTTGTTGCAAAAAACAGGAGGCTGGCACCATCCTCCAGCACTGTCCTCCATCGGTGGCTGGTGGTGAAACACTGTGGTCTGAGGGTTCAGTTCCCATCGTCCTACTGCCCTGCGCAGGGCAGCACCAGCACCGACACCACTGGCCGGGGCCACATCCCCACTGCCCACCTGGAGAAACACCAGAGTGTTGCTGCAAGCCTGCCAGTGGCTGAGTCAGAGCCCCACATCTCCTCCCGCCGCCTGTGAATCATGGCAATGGCAGCTATTACCAGCATAACCAGTTCAAACACGAGCAAGTTAACTGATAGGAAAGTAGCTGGTTTCATCGCAGGTATCAGGGAGAACTTTCTATTGGGCTAACCTGACCGAGCTGTGTTTTCACTCGCACAGACACATCCTACGCTCTGACTTTGCTGAGCAGGATTTCACTTCAGACATTCAAGGGCAGGCCCAAGCTTCTGGAAGACATGCCCAAAGGAAGAGGGACACAATTACCAAGACATCAAGACACAGAAAAGGGTCAAGGCTTCACAGCGCGTCAGCTCGCCCAAAAATGTTGCTGAGCTCAGCATTACACAGGGCCCCTGTGAAGATAACTGCTGCCAGGACCTATTCCATCCCACGTTAGCATCCATCAGATAGCAAGAAAAACAAGATTAAGAAGCACCACGGCATTAGTCTTCATTTAAACTTGGCAAGGGAAGCAAATGCTCTTTTTTGTTGGCTCCTCTGTGTTTTTAAAGCAATCTCAGACAGCCAGGAAAAGGTGCCTGGACTTTTTAATATTTAGGGATTAGAATGGACACCACTTGTACACTTGCCAGACCCCAGATAAGTAGTGAATGCTTAGGTTAAGCAGGCTAGCATCTGCCTCATGCAATATATACATTTCCAGAGTGAAAATAAACAGCTTCACACCTTTGGCTCAGAGAAGGACTTCAACTTTTTTTACATCCTCAACCTGCAACCTATCCACTCGAGGAAAAAGGGTTGAAAGGGTGAAGGTTACTCACAGTTCTCTTTTTCTAACCTACAAGAGCAAAGCTGAGAAGTTTTGGTCTCCCATTGCACCAGTCAGGCTAATTAGGGTCTTTGCCACAGCACTTCATTTTGTGTTACTGTAACCAATAAGAGCTGTTTCAGGCAAACTCAAAACATACAGATTGTCCAAGTGTAGCAGATTCCATAATCAATAAGCTAAACAATGACAAATGTACTAATTAGAAAAAATGCTAACTTAAGAATTAGCCCATTTTTCCAAGTGCTCAGTTCAAAAGTACATAATCCAGGAAACTACACTTTATTTTATTGCTACCACCAAATTTGAGATATGTTTCTGTGATGACTTCCAGCTCTGCAGAGACTCAAGTGACACAAGTGCAAATCCACCAACTTTAGTACCTGCCACCTATTACCTGGTTCTAGACTTTTCTCCAGTTGATCCTGACTTGCACAGAGATCTGAAAGTGCAGTCTGCACCCAAAAAAATGCCTCAGTCTGAACATCTGAATTTAAAATTACATCATTAGGCCTGAAATTTCAACATATTTAGAAAGTTTTGATAACGTTTCTGATTACATCCGTTGCCAGCTTCCTTCTACACCCTTACAAAGACTTAAAGTATACATTCCTATTTTGTTCTGCAACAAAGATTAGTGGCAAGAACAGAAAACATCTTCTGTTCCAAAAAACCCGCAGGGTTTTCCTCCTTGGCTTGCATTTTATTAGAGGAGACAAATCTCCAAGCTGCGATACACTGTCACAGCAAAGCATTTAGGCAAGGAGCATCTGAGTGCTACAGCAAAATGCACTTTTTGAAGAGGCTGTTGAGAAACAAAGATTTCCTGAAGCTATTGCAAACAGAACAGATCCTCAGAAGTAACAGCCTTCAGCAAACTTTATGAAAATCTGGGCCTACACTTCAGTATATGCACACGCACCTGCAATTTGGAAGCCTTTTTGGAAAGGGAAGTGGGGGGACAAGAAAAAAAAAAACAAACAAACATGCTATTGTTCAGTTCAACTCTGCAATATATTTAATCTACATGGAGTTGGAACATTATGCAGCAAACTTCTTCAGCTACCAGGAATCACATACTGCCAACAAAACCAGAACCCATTCCCCAGACAGGTAAATGCTGCTTTCAAGACCTTATCTTTACCCGCACAGCAAATATAGCCTGGGGAAAAATTACAGCTGGAATCTGTCACTAGCACTTCCAATGCCACCACATCCCCAGCAGAGGAACACCAGCTTTCACAAAACCAAGGCAACCCAATGCTGATGGGTTTCAATGACTTGACCTGGCATGACAATAGCATTTGCCAGCATGCAGACCATGGTGCTGAGCAGAGGGCACCCAGTCAACTGTGGCTATCAAACACCACAGTCCCTTGGAGTCCTAAGCCATCCAAGGAGGCCCTGCGGAACAGCCCTGGAGCAGCCAAATGGTGCCCATGCCACTGGGCCCCTTGAGATCCACCACACCAAAGTGGCTCTGAAGTTCTGGCACCTAAAACTTCCCCAGCACCAGGCATACTGCCTTGCACTGTGACCCCACAAGTCACTTCAAAGGTAGTGGCACATGAGCCCCAGCCCACCCCCTTCCATGAGATCTGGTTGTGGGCCGACGCAGCCCTTTCCCCACACTGCAGTGAGGCACAGAGGGACATTGCAGAGGGACATTGCAGGCTCCTCGCACTTCAGGGCCCAACAGACTGCTCTGGCAGGCCCAGCACCAGCACTCACACCTCTAGTGGGGTAACATGGAGAGACAGGAGCCACAGTGGGCCGCGGGCACCTCCCAAAGCCGAGCACATCCCCTCCTTGCCCACCTGGAGCAGAGACACCTGACACGGTCCCTTCCTCATCCCCCGCGGCAGGGAGCTGGCGCGCGGGCAGGCCGCTCTAGGATTTCAGCAGGCCTGCCGGATGAAACTGTGAAGAAAGAAGCTTTTCAGTGGGGGAGGAGAGGCACACACATATTAAACGCATCATCTGTTTGGAGCGCTGGCTCCTACTTGTTCTTGGTTATATTATTCACTCAAGAGTGGATTAATCCATCACTGCAAAAGAATCTCCTGATCTCAGAGATAAAGGCAACAAGTCATGCACTGACGGTCTGTGGATCCTCCTGAAAATCTCCAGCCTCTTCCATACCCTTATTTGGGCTGATCTATCATCTCTTCACAGACAGGAAAGAAAAAAAAAAAGGGAACAAAACCTGAAAAAATACCACATAATGACAGTAACTTTACTTGGGCAGACCTAGCTTGGGTCAGTCTGGAAGTAACTGGGGGTCTGAGCCCAGAAAAGTCACCTTTGGTTTGCTTCAGAAGGGGTTACATTAACCGCCCTCAGCTGCAGCTCCCCACACTGGACTCATCCCCGCAAGAGGAGCAGTTGCATGGGGTCACCTTCTAACCTAGTGAATCAAAAGATTAAAAACAAAAAATGACTCCTTTTAAGATTCCCTAGAGTGAGGCCTTTTAGCCAAAAGGATGGTTTATTTTACTGGGTGAGAATTGTGACAGGAAAACCCCAACTACCATCCCCTTCCAAGAACCAGAGCATCTCCAGCCACACCTCCACCAGAGCAGGTTGCCATCCAACACAGGGCGTCCACACAAGAACTGAAGACACTGCAGTAGGAATGCAATCTCCAGTACCCAGCCATCCTCCAGCGATTCACTAGATGACACACAACAATCAGGGGAATCCAGGAACTACCTCCATGAGGGAGGACACAGGTTGGAGAGAAGTCCCGCACCACACTGCGGATGCCAACCCATTGGGCAGGGAACTCAACCAACAAAACACGTATTTCACCCCAACAACGCAAGCCAGCAGCATCCAGCCCCTTCCCACGGAGGTGCAGCACAGACTCGTTATGCTTGAGCACCAAGGCCAGACACAATTATTGGGTATATATTTAGCTAGTAACACACAAATTCAATGCCACAGCCTGCTGCAGGATGGTTGTACCAGGCCAACCCAGTCAGCACAGCACGCCTGCCAGCTGAGCACCCAGCAGCTCAGCCTTGCAAGCCAGAAGGCACCAAGGACACCCAGCACCACTGCTGCAGCCAGCCAAAACCCATGGCTTTTCCCCCGCCATGCTCACTGCACTGCCCTCAGCCTGGCGTGCCCCCGTCCCACATGGGAACCAGGGGGCATCTTTGTGAGCACCGCCAGGATGCCACAGCGAGCTCTAGGAGCATGCCTTACACTATCACAGAGCCCATCCTCCAGCAGCAGGCTGCTCACAGCACAAGTCCTTCTCCACCATCACCACCCCTCTCCTTGGGCATTTTTTTTGCAGGTTCAGCGTAAGGAAAACCAAGGTCTGCAAGGCAGGCAGACTTCACACAACTCCAAGGTAGGAACTATTAACTTGTCTTTGAATTAAACAAATAAGGCTCAACCACTTGGTTCATTATCAGATACAATGGTTAAAGTCTGCGGGGAAAACTAAACAGCAAAATCTAGCATATAAATCAAAGGCATGATCAGACAGACAGGTGAGGCCGGGGGTGTGGTTTCACATTACAGCTAAGCCGAACTGAAGGCCGGGCGCTGCCAGAAGGGATGGTCTCATGCCCCCGGCACGCTCTGCTCCCCCCGCCACCAGTCCCTTGGTCCCTCCTGCTGCTTTTGGTATTGCCCGCAGCTGCCAAGGTGGATAAGAAAAAATATTCCAATTGAGCTGGCTTATCTTGCTCTGGTTTTTGGTGGATTTTTCCCCCTCCTGCCATTTTAGTGAGCTGAACAGGTTTACACGGGGCATTTCCAGCAAGGAGCAGGAGATGGGGGAACAGCAAGCCCTCCCCCTCAGCAAGGCAACCAGCCCTTCGCTCAGCTGCAGCTACAGCATCCAGCTAGGCCGTGAGAGCACGGCTTTATGAGACAGCTAAGCCAATTTAAAAACCGGCTGCTGCCAAAAGGGGCCACCCCCCGCCCCTACTGCCCCCCCTGAGGCCTCCCCAGCAATCAGCATGGAGGATTTGGCAGCTCCCTAGCTGCAGGAAAGGTCCCCGAAGTGGTCAGTTCAGGGCTGGCTCTCCGCAGGCAAGCTACGGTCAGCCCCCGCAGCCAGACCCCACTGGGGGAGGCAGGCACCTGCAGCATCCCACTGTGCAAGGCTGTGCCCGAGGAGCCAGAGAGGGGGAAAAGAGGCCTCAACCTGGCCAGAGGAGCTCAGGCAGCTCATAGGAATGGGGATCGGAAAGCAACCCACCTTGTGTGATTGCTTTCCCCGCTGCTAGAAGACAGCAGGTATTTCTCATACAGGAAGAGCAAGCAGGGGCTTAATGGGAAAGACAGGCAGTGTAGATGCACAAGTCAGTCCCTAGGAGGGCCAAAAAAAGCTTTTTACCCTACAGGGATAACTGACACAGGATAACCAGCACCAAAACAGAGAGATGAGCTTGGGAAGCAGAGTGGAAAACTATGACATGCTCAGCCCTGGAAGATGCAGTAAGCCATCTAGCAAGAAAATTACTGGAAGAACACTCAACAACAAAGTATGCACACACACAGGCAACTATCTATTCCAAAAATTCTTGAGACAGGGTAATTGGAGACTACTCTCGTTAACTCAAGAAGCCTTCATGCTGAATTTGCCGTGGAGACTGGAGGAGTAGGAGCAGAAAGAGGGAAGATATCTCCCTGGAGCAAGAAGGATGAGATACAACAAGTTCAGACGGGGTTTTGAAGTCAACAACAGAGACTCATCAGATGTTACACTACAGAACATCTTGCAGAACCATGCAGGTCACTCCACTGGGCCTGGGCAAGCACAGCACGGGAGTGAGATGGCACTAAGAGTCCTCTGGTCCCAGCAGCAAAAGACATCAGCATGCCACAGCAATACGCCTCAAGAACAGACAACCCATTAACAAATCAGACCGAAATAGTAAAGAAGCATACAGAGAACACAGTTCAGTCCCCATGAGCCAGCTTTAAGAGCAAGTATTGCTAGGAAAGCTGGAAGTTCCATTTAAAGAGAAAATTTGATCAACTACACTTGGTACAAGCAGAATTGATCAGTGTCAGCTGTACGATGTGGCTGCTGGATTCCCTAACATTCAAGGGCATCTTTTCCCAGGTACTTCTACTCGTTTGGTCTTGGAAGGGCTGACGACACATCATCTGTATCTGAAAACTTGTGTGTAAATGAGAGCAAGCTGTCAGTTAAATCTGAGAAAGGTGAAGAGACCAAAGACTCCAAACAAAGAAAATGTGCTATGGATGCTGGTCTTTTTTGTTAAAAACAAGATTTCCAGCAATAGGATACTTCATTACACAGCATTAAATGCTGCAGGGGGAGGGAAGTCGTTTGGTCTACCTCTCTTCTGCATTTGGAAAATAGGGGTTCTACTCACAACATAAGGTTACAAAAGTTAACAAGATTTTAAGCAGCATAAACGATCATTTTTGATCAGCCTCACCCCAGTTACAGACAGGATTCAGTTCAGAAGCTCCCTGGACTGCTGGAAAACCAGATAGAGAAGCGCTGCAGCAAGTGAGAAAGCTGCATGACTCAGCTGAAGCAGAGCCACTCTCAAGTCCACAGAGCGTAAGCAAAGCAGTCGACACAAACTGACTGTACACAGAAGGGTCAGGGCTCCAGTACCCACTCACGCAAATTACTTGTTGCCTAACAAAGGACATGAGGCTGGTTTATAAGCTGCACACAGCATGCCAACCAGAGTGGTTCCACATAAAATGTTATCTGAAACGCCAGATCTCCACAGGTTTGAGAGAGAAGTCTCAGTCTCAAGGCTTCCTCAACAGACATGCTAAATTTAAGTGTTTTAAGCCCCACTGGAACCACATTCACCAGCAGCAAAACCCAGAGCTGTCCTAGACCTAACAGCAATCACAGGACAGGATACTAGGGACCTGAAGCAATCCAAATAAATGCGACAAAACAAAATGCATCTTAATGTAGTTTCACATGTCTGTATGCCCAAGAAGGCACAGCACAAGTGGCACCAGCACACTGGACTGAAAGTGCCTGCAGATCACAGCAAACAACCACCTCTACATGAGCTGGAACACGCAGGGACCGCTGCTCAGGACCACAGTGCTGTATTTAAAACAGAAAACAACACCCAAGATTCGCATCTTAAGCATGGAAAACTTAAAGATACAAAGATTTCCCAGTGCAGATTAAGAGACCTTACAAGAAGAAACAAGTAAACAAACTCTTACGTGAGGAGCAGGAGTGGTGCAAGATACAGGCAAGTCAGGTGAAGTCTAGTACCTGCTCACATCCACAATGAAAAATAGCTCACGCCACCTCCACACATTAAACTTCTCTCAAAGCTCACGTCACAGCAGCAGGGAGACACGCACACAATGTGCAAACTGCTGCTCAGATGCTGCTGCCTCGGCCAACGGCTTCTCACAGCACGCACCGTGCCAGTGCCGTGCAGTTGGCGATGTACCCGTCAGCACCAGGCGCTGCTTTAGCAAACAGCTTCATCCTGAAACTGGTTCAGGCACCGCATGCTTCCCAGCTAGGCTTTTTGGAGGCTGAAGCTTTGCTGTCCTTATGCCTCAGGGAGGTGCCTATAGGAGGATCTTAGCTCGAGCAGCCACCAAATTCACTCCAGAGGTCTTGGTGCAGCCCAGCCCTCTGTTAGGCAGAAAGGATCTGCTCAGCAGCACGCAGAGGAGGATTTATGAGATGACGAACGCCAGCACAGCTATGCGCTCATGCAAGGGAATCAATGGCTTTACTTCACCATTTCCACATCTGCAGAAGCGGTCTTTAAACAAGCAAGTGTATTTTTAAGCTTTGACAGTTAAAATCCTCAAGTGACATCACCTGAAGCTGCAGCACAGCTGCCTTATTCCTCTGGCACAAGACCGCGCCAAAGTAAGCACGAGCCCCGGTTTACGGGCTCACAGCGAACCTTGAGATAATGAACGCGCTGCCGGGACTCGATGGGGGGGGGGCGCGCCGCGGGGGCGGCCAGGGCTCCCCTTACTCGGTTCTCCCTCGGTCTCGGGGCCGCAAAGCACAGACTCGGCGGCACCGAGCCAGCAGAGGGAGCGCACCGGATCCCCGGTCCGTGTACGTCCCCCCCCCCCCCCCCCCGGCTCACGGGCACCGCAGAGCGGGGTCTGCCCGCCCGCCACCTGCCGCAGCAGCGCCCCGCTCCTGCCCTCCGCCGCCGTGGCCGAGCCGCGAGCTGCCGCCGGGGCGCAGCGCGGGGACCGCCGGGGTTCGGTGCCCGCTCCCGCCCGACCCGAGCCCCGCTCAGGTGCCGCCGCCCCGCTCCCACCGCGTTACCTCCGGGCCCGGCCCCCCGCTGCCGGCGCCTTCCAGGCGGGGCGGGCGACCCGGCCGGGCGCCTCCGTCCTGCGCCGCCCGCTGCCCGCCGCCGCCGCCCCAGCCGCGCCACCCCCGCCCCGCGGAGCGTACCAACGGCCGGCGGGGGGAGCGCGAAGCCGGCCCCCGCGGGCGGCAGCGGGGCGGTGGGGCTGCGGGCCCTTTAAGGCGAGCAGGGGAGGGAGGGGGGCGGGCCGCGCGCCGCGGCGGGGCGGGAGGTGCGCGCGCGGCCCTGGGGGCTCCACACCGGGTTGGGGGGGGGGAATCGGGGAGTGGGGGGGTGCTCGCAGCGCGCTCCGGAGCCCCGCGCGGTCGTGGCGTGGAAAGCGCGTTCACGAGCTCCGCGCACACCTCGGCCCCGTGCGAACCGCGCACCTCCGTGCGCCCCGTGCGAGCGGGAGCGTGCTTGCGGCGTGAAAAGCGCGTTCCCGAGCAATGCTTGGATCTGCAACGTCCACCCGTGCAAACTTCACCTGTGAACGCCCGCCTCTTCTTGTGCCCCCCCAGGCGGGGGGTTGCTTGCGGCATGAAGAGTGCATGCATGAACCGAACAGCAGGCAATATTTGTACATGTGAAAACTGCACGAGTGCAAACTTCACCCATGCACCCTGTATCTTCCTGTGCCCCATGCAAGTGGGGACTTGCTTGCAGCATGAAAAATGCATGCCTGAGCACCACACAAACTTCACCCATGTAAAATTCACCCATGCCCCATGCCGCTCCGTGCCCCCATGCAAAGGTCATCCCCATGCCAAGGCTGTTCACATACCCATGAGGCCTCACGGGACCTGTTGCAAGCCCCTGCATTGCCTGACTCACCTCTCTGCCCTTGCACTGCAAAGTTTTCTGCAGCCAGGCAGGAGCTGGAGCTGCAAACCGTGGGACTTAAAAAGCAGTACGAATGCTCTGGCATGGGAGCTCTGCAGGAGCGTCGTGCTGCAGAGGGGGAGTTGCTTGAGCCTTTCCAGAGAGCGGGGCCAGGCAGGGCTGGAAATGCTCCTCCACTCTGCACACATGCTCTGTGCGTGATCCTCCAACAGATAACGCTGAAAAAAAAAGCCCTGCTTGGGCAGACAGCACTAAAACCAACAAAAGTGGGCTTATCTGGGCTTGGAGCGCGTCCAAACGCAAACCGCAAGAAGATCATATTAAGCATTCGGGAAGCTCCCATCATTTGCAGCGTAATTTAATATTAACAGCTCGCTAAATTGCCCAGCATTAAACCTAATCTTTGGAATTAAACGTTGAACCGGGGCGTTACGGCTCCGTCTCCTGAGCTGCGCCCAAACCCTTCACTGCTTTTCCCAGCCCCTTCCAACAGGGTGTTTGTCAAGGCCAGCAGGGATGTTGCCCAAAATGACCTGTTTTTGGACTTGCTCCGCTAAATTTAGGTTGGGCCTGCATGTGGCGGTTGTGGGCTGGAGAAGGGATTTTTGCCTAGGAAGGATTTCACGTGAAAAGGCCTCAGTTTGTGGAGTTTTGGGCAAAACCTGGGAGGCCAACAGGCTGTGCTACCCTATGTTTACCAGCCCTAATTTTATCCCTGCAAAGGTTTCCTGCAGGACGTAATTATTTCCACAAGTGCAAAAGGATAAAAAAAAAAAAAAAAAAAAAAAAAAAAAAAAAAAAAAAGAGAAAAAGCACTCAAAGTCCCCAGGCTGCCAGAACAGGGTGGGTGCAGGCACCTTCCCTGGAGAGCTGGGATCAGAAGGAAATGTTTTTTTAGTGAAGAAAGCACCCAAAGCAAAGTATGAGTCAGGCGGTGAGTTAAATCATACACACATGCCTTGCATGGTCAGGGAAAGTGGAGTAAGCAGGAGATATGGGGACACCAAAAGGCTGCCTCCTGCCAGAAGAGCTGAAGCCTCAAGCATCACCCTGCAGAGAAGCCTCTGCTGGGAATTTGGGAAGAACCTGGAAGACACCACACTGCTTTAATGGCTGAGATGGTACAACCTCGATCTCTGACACATATTTGATGGGTGGTAAGGGTTAAATACAGGTTGTGAAGATGGCCCTGATGGAAGGTGTTTGTGATGGAAGACGGACATGATAGAAGATGGCCCTGATGGAAGGTGGCTCTGATGGAAAATCATAGAGTCATAAGTCATTTAGGCTGAAAAAGACCTTCAAGATCATCAAGTCCAACCATCAGTATCACCTACCATGTCCCAAAACAAAACCGTGTTCCTTATGCCATATCCACGTGTCTTAAATCCCCCTGGGGGTGGAGATTCCACCACTTCCTTGGGAGACTGTTCCCATGTTTGATTACCCTCCTTGTGAAGAAATTCTTCCTGATGTCCAACCTAAAACTCCCCTGGCACAACTTGAGGCTGTTTCCCTGTGTCCTATCACTTGTCACCTGAGAAAAGAGACTGGCAGCCTCCTTGCTGCAAGTTCCTTTCAGGGAGTTGTAGGGAGTGATGGGGTCTGACATGGGCCAGGGTGCAGGGCCTTGGCCCTCTTGGCCACCTGGGCACACCACTGGCTCGTGTTCGGCCGGCTCTTGACCAGCACCCCCAGGCCCCTTTCTGCTGGGCAGCTTTCCAGCCAATCTTCCCCCAGCCTGTGTCGCTGCACAGGGTTGTTGTGCCCCAGCCACAGGACCTGTCATTTGGCCTTGCTGAAGGCCAGGAAACTGGACGTGGCCCATAGAACCAGCCTACGCCGGTCCCACCCAGACCCCTCCACAGCATCCCCCGGCCCTCAAGCAGATCAGTGCTCCCACCCAACTTGGTGTTGTCTGCAAACTTACTGAGGGCACACTTGATTCTCTCATCAAGATCATTGATTAACATGAAAACAAACTGGCCTCAGTACCAAGCCCTGGCGAGTGCCATGTTGACGAGCCACTGACCAGATTAAGCCCCTTCACACGGACTCTTTGAGCCTGACTAACCATGCACTTGTCCAAGCCACGAGCAGACAGTTTCTCCATGAGAAGGCTGTAGGAAACAGTGTCAGATGCTTTGCTAAAGTCCAGGCAGACAACATCCAACACCTCTTCCTCATCCTCTAGACGGGTCATCTTGTCACAGAAGGAGATCAGGTTAGTCAGGCAGTTCTTGCCCTTCATAAGCACATGCTTATTACCACTCAGTTGTCCCATATGTGCTGTATGATGGCACTCAAGATGATCTACTCCTGCCCTGGTACTGAGGTCATACTGACAGGCCTGTAGTTCCTTGGGTCCTCCTTCCAGCCCTTCTTGAAGGTGGACCAAATTCCAGTCAACTGGGACCTCTCCAGTTAGCCAGGACTGCTGTAAATCATTGAAAGTGGCTTGGTGAGCACTTCTGCCAGCTCCTTCTGTGGGGTGGATCCTGTACAGCCCCACAGACTCATGAAAATTCAGATGATATAGGAGGTACCCTGAGAATAACTGGCCTTGCAAATAAAGACTGAGTCAAAAAAGGCATTGAGTACCTCAGCCTTGTCTTCATCTTTCGTCACTGTGTTTCCCCTCACATCCAGTAAAGAATGTAGATTCTCATTAGTCCTCCTTTTGTTGTTAATGTACTTAAAAAATATTTTTTATTGTCTTTACTGCACTAGCCAAATTGAATTCAAGTTGGGCTTTGGCCCTTCTAATTGATGACCCTGATAGAAGATGGCCTTGATGGAAAATGGCCCTGATGGAAGTTGTGCCTGATGGATGATGGCCTTGATGGAAGATGACCCTGATGGATGATTGCCTTGATAGAAGATGTCCCTGATAGAAGATAGCCTTGGTGGAAGATGGCCTTGATGGAAGATGGCCTTTCCCATAGCAGCATCCAGCAGCCCTAAATTCAGTGGCTCTAATATAAAACTTCCCCAGTCTAGGAGTAAAATAAACACTAGGAATAAGATAAACACCAGGAATAACCTAACCAAGCACTGGTTGGAGGCACTCATTGTTTTCCTCCCTGATGCCACATGGATGGCCTGGCCTGTTGGGATGACTCCAGATTCCCATTATTCAAGCTGTCGCGGAGATTATTAGAAAGCATTTCCCAGTCGTATAAAAACCAGATGCGCTTTGTCACACTGCAATCGCGCCAGGATTTGAAAACAAAAAATAACAGGGCTCTTGACATCCAGTGGGGATAATTACTCTTTGCGGGGGAAAAACAACAGGGAAGTGAAGGGGCTGAGCTTGGGAAGCAGCCTGGGTGACTTCGCCGCGTGCCGGTGTGCCCCTATCACCCCCACAGCCCTGTCCCACAGCAAAGCCTCTGCAGGAGAAGATTTTGGCGGGGAATGGTAAAATTTGCTCCTTTTCTTCTGCTTTACCACATTGATGCCCCCTGAGCCCATTAGGGAGACCCAGCTGCTGCCACAAGCCCTTACATCACCCAAGCAGGAGCTATTTACATGATAAAGCCCTCTTTGGGGGGGGGGGAATTGCTGCTTAATTACAGAGCAGCAGTCACTTTAATTAGCATGTCTCCATGCTCCCTAGTACTTTGCATGGATTCAAATGAGCTGCTCATTAGGGACTGGTGCTAGGACAAGCTATGCCCGTTAGCGGTGTGCTAACTGAATTAACCTTGGCAGGGCCCTGCCTTGCACCGCTCCCAGGAGGCTTGCAGGAGCGTGCAATAGCTGCCAAAGAGGATGGCTAACTGGAGCCATCCCTAGGAAGGGCTATTTGCACCCAAAATCCTTATGAATGACAAATCAGCTCCAGAGGCAATGATATTTTGCTTGACAGCCTGGCTCTAGCAGCAGCACCACACGGGGACCCAACATGGCTTTGCTTGCAGATGCAACACACCCACTATGGTACCTGGTGTTTTTTACACCAGGACCATCATCAGTCCCATAACTGAGTGCTTGCAAAGAGGGAGCAGAATCTGGCTAACATCCTCACTCCTGCCGCCAAGCTGCTGTCGTCGTACCAAATCAGAAGAAAATCTAATTACTGGAAGGCGGCAGGGCCATGAAAGCGGATGAAGTCATCTGCTTTCAAAGGCGCCGAGTGACACCCGGACAACGGGGCTCCCTCTAATCCCTTCTGCAAAGATGCAAATGGGTAAATTGGGCTCCTGCCAGTGGCTGGTGGCTTTGTCTGGCGGTAGTTTCATAAACAGCCTCGTGGGGACAAAAAGGCCGTGATCCACCAACCTCTGTGGTTTCTTGCCAGGTTTTGGGTGGCTTTGGGCAGCCAAGTCTTCTTGGTGTCTGTCCCTGTTGCTGCTGATGGCTAGGCTTGCATGAAGCTGTTGATTCTACTTCTGTGTTTCCACTTCACAAAGGCAAGTTTTCCTGCTTGCCAAGCATTGCTGTCTGTGCACCCTGCTGCTTTTGCTTTCTCCCCACTGGGGTTTGTCTCTCGCTTCTTACTGTTCCCCATGCCAGCTTGCCATCCCACAGGGCAGAAATGGGGCCCGAGGGCACCTGCTGTGCCCCAGGATGCAGCTGAGGACCCCCAAAAAGCCACCTTCCTCCTTGCAGACCTGTGTCCAATGTTGATCACTTCCAACCCTTCCCCATGGGCCGTGCTACATCCTCATCTAGCAGAGGAGACTGTTGAAGGACAGGCAGCCAAAGAGACCATCATTAATGAGGCAGGGGCATGGTGCTGTTACCCAGCCCCAGCATTAGTGGGGACTCTTTGTTACCCCCCCTCCTGGACCGATCTCATTGGCAGCAAGCAGGTAGTTCAATGTTCGGCAGGGCCATGGCAGGCGTGCCCCCCTCCACTCACAGCAAGGGTGATTTTTCTCTGGCTGCCCCGTAATCTGATCATCTTGTCACGGTTCCCGGGAGTGGGGCTGCTTGAACAAAGCCCCGGAGCATCCTCAGCTCCCGCAGCCAGGGGCTGCAGCTGCGCCTCGGAGCGTGACCGATTGGGAATGAGCCTTCGAAGCGCGTCTAATGCCGTTTGGACAGGGAGCCTTTCATGCACTCGTGGGAGCGAGGCCCCGGCATTGAGCTGGCAGCGCCCTGTGCTCCAGCCCTTGCCGCTCCCACCCTGTAGGAGCCGCACAGCCGCCTGGCCCCACAGCGGCAGCATCCCTGGGGTGCCATGGGCAGGGCTGGGGAATATGGGACGCTGGGCACTAGAGGGGTCAGCTGGTGGAGGGGCAGGCTCTGGGTGCAGGGTCAGCATGGGGGGTTGAGGGTGGGAGATGCTCCTTTTTTTCCTGAGCTGGTCCCCAGCACCCTATGTTGGGCTCAAGTGGATATCTCGTCCTGTATTCCCTCACCCTGTCCCCAACAGGTACCTTGTCCCAGCTCCCATCACTTTCTCGGTGTGCACAAGAGCATCAGGTCCCCGTCTCATCACAGAGCCTGTCTGTGGTGTCTCTACTCTATGCTTTGTCCTTAGAGTTCCTTAGAGTCAGCACACCAAGTTTCCCTAGTGCGAAAGGATGTAGATGAGTGGTTAGAAAGCTGCCTGGCAGAGAAGGACTTGGGAGTATTGGCTGGTAGTCGGCTGAATATGAGCCAGCAGTGTGCTCAGATGGCCAAGAAGGCCAACAGCATCTTGGCTTGCATAAGAAACAGCGTGGCCAGCAGGGCTAGGAAAGTGATCGTCCCCCTGTACTTGGCTCTGGTGAGGCCGCACTTCGAGTGCTGTGTTCAGTTTTGGGCCCCTTGCTACAAGAAGGACATGGAGGTGCTCGAGCGAGTCCAGAGAAAGGCAACGAGGCTGGTGAGGGGTCTGGAGAACAAGTCCTACGAGGAGCGGCTGAGGGAGCTGGGTTTGTACAGCCTGGAGAAAAGGAGGCTCAGGGTGACCTTATCGCACCCCACAGGTACCTTAAAGGAGGCTGTAGCGAGGTGGGGGTTGGTCTGTTCTCCCACGTGCCTGGTGACAGGACGAGGGGGAATGGGCTAAAGTTGTGCCAGGGGAGGTTGATGTCGGATGTTAGGAAGAACTTCTTTATGGAAACGGCTGTGAGGCATGGGGAGGGGCTGCCCAGGGAAGTGATTGAGTCACCATCCCTGGAGGTCTTTAAAAGACATTTAGATGTAGAGCTTAGTGATATGGTTTAGTGGAGGACTTGTTGGTGTTAGGTCAGAGGTTGGACATGGTGATCTTGAAGGTCTCTTCCAAACTGTGATCCCCTGCAGCTATCTTGTCTTGGTTTCCCTTGGGTACCTCATCCTGGTTCCCATCAACTCAACCCAATTCCTAATGGGTACCTCTTCCCAGTCCCCTAAGCCCCATCCCAGTCCCCATTAGGCACTTCATGCTAGTTCCCATCACCTTGTCCTCATCCCCATCAACTCATCTGAGTCCCTAATGGGTACCTCATCCCAGTCCCCATCACCCCATGCCACTCTCCATCAGGCACCTTGTCCCGGTCCCTCTTGCTCCATCCCAGTCCCCTCTAGGTACCTTGTCCCAGTCTCCATCAGGCTCTACCAGGGAGGGTTTGGGGACCCTGTTGGGAAGGGGTCCTGTTGCCCCCTGGCTTTGGGGGACAGGTTGTTTTGTGGACAGGCAGTGTCTGTGGGGTCATGAGATTTATTGCTCCCACCTCCCTCTGGTTTTAAGCACTTGACACACGGAGCGTTTTCCTGCTGGCATGAGGCTTCCGATCCGAAACGCACTGCCTTTTGAAGTCCTCTTTAGCTACATTAAGGTTAACATCAGGGACAGAAAGGTCTGTAAAAGCCTAATGTAACATTTACGTGCAAACAGCTTCTGTGGTAGCAGTAAAATCCTATCAGTCACATCACTGGTGCCTAGAAAAACACAGCTGTTCTCAGATGGTGTCAGAGCACTGCTGCTGCCACAAGATTTATTGGGGCTTCCCCGTCCCTGAGTCCAGTGCATCGCGGGCAGCCCCGGTGGTGCTGGGGCATGGGGGCCTCTGCATGCGGGGCTCCTCCAGACCCCAGGGCCTTCATCCTTGGAGGTGGGGTTGGGTGTCATTGGCTAATGGACCTGGGGCAGTGGGGTGGAAGAGTGTGTGAGGGGGAAACTGAGGCAGGGATGGGAGCAGGCGGGGAGAGGGTGGCAGGTTGTGGGAGGCATCAGGAGGGAGCAATGTGGGGGCCACGTGTCACCTGAAAGAGGAGGGGAAGGGAAGATGGAGAGATGAGAAAGGCAAGTTAAGGGGATAAAGGGGATAAAGAGAAAAGGATGAGAAGAGAGAAAATGGAGGGAGAAGAGACCAGTCAGGGTGAAAAAAAAAAAAAAACAAAAAAAACATAAGGAAAAGGTGAGGAGGAGGAGGAGGATCAGGAGGAGGAGGATCAGGAAAAAGGAGAAGGAGAAGAAGGAAGGAGAGGAGAAGAGGAGGAGGGAAGAGCTCAGATACACCTCACCATACCTGAAGCTCTCATGCTCCCCCCCCCATCCCCCCCCCCGAGTTATAGGGAGCTCCCTGGTCCTGTGCGGACCCCTGCTGACCACAGCCCCTTCCCAACACACTGGGTTCGGTTGCCACCTGGGGAGGGACACAGGGGGACACGGGGGTACATGGGGGGCCCTCCCGGCCTTCCCACAGCCTGGCGGCTAAAGGGGCTAAAAGCTGAGCATCTGAAAGTCTCTTTGCACCTGCAAAAAACAGAGCTGGGATGGAAACAAAGCAAAACCTGCTTTCCTCCCCAATTGAGCAAAAACTTCACATTTTTTTAGGAAAAAAAAAAAATCCTTCTGAAGCCAGTATTTGCCCTGGTGTGACATCTTCGCTCCGATGGACCTTCCCCTGCCTGGGGACACCGCGGCCACGTGCAGTGCCACGGGAGGAGCAGGGGAAGCAGTCCCCCCTGTTGGCTGCCACTGCTTTGAAGCTCGTGGGGCAGGAAATGAAGAACTGTCTTCAAACAAAAACTTGCCTCCTCTGGGATGGGGAAATGGGGAAAAAGGAGACAATTTCCTCCATCTCCCCAGCCAGCTTGTGGGGGGAGATGGGTTTCTTGAACGGGGATGTGCAGCTTGTGAGCACCTCAAGGCTCCTCCAGCCAGCCTCGGTGCTGTGCAGTTTCTTCTCATCGATGCAGCCAAAAATACAAATGCATGGGGGGGTTGGAGGGTGCTGGAGCTCGTTGCATGGAAGGGACACAAAGTACGCCCCCAGCTCCTGGCCTTGGGGCTCCTGCCCGTCACCGGCCCCTCTGCAGGTGGCAGCTCCTCCTCTCCCTCAGGTTTTCTGCTCATTAACACGATTAGATCTCATCCATGCTATTTTTGTGGAGATTCACTCTTTTCCCTCCATCCTTCCCCCCACTGTATCAGTTGGCTCCACAAAGAATATCAAACCTCCCCCTGAGCTTTGCCAACCATTCACTTAAGGGGTTAGGTGGTTTGCTTGTTGTTTTTTCATTTTTTTTCTTTTTTTTTTTTTCCCAATGAAAAGTGGCTTTTTGACCCAAACACACATTTTCAGAGAGAAGGTTTATTTTGGCTGAAAGCCTTTTTTTTTTTTTTTTTTTTTTTGTGTGTGTGTGTGCGTGTGTGTGTGTGTGTGTGTGTGTGTGTTAAAAAGAAATATGGGAAGGCAACACTGAGTGGCTGGTGGGAAGGAGGCTTCACGAGAAAGGGTCACTCCTGCAGAACATGGGGGAGGAAAAAAAATGTTCTGTTTGTGCTTTTTCATCAGAAATACCAATGAGGGAGTGAATCATTCCCAAAATCCTGTGTCCTGTGCTGTGTCTGGTCCTGCAGCCGCCAAGGGGTGAAAGCCATCACCTTGCCCTTGCTGACAGATGCTGTGGGTCACCCCTGTGCTCTTTGGGGGCTTTTTCTGCACATCCCTCAGCTCATCCGGGTGGGAATTTTGCTTTGGTTTTGCTGGAGGGGGTCAGGGCTTTGTGCTTTGTGATGCTGAGCTGCTTCACCCAGCAGGGTAAAAGGCAAAAAGGCAGCAAGAGGCAAGAGAATGGGGTCTCCCTGCAGCAAGCAACACTTGACTTGGGTATTAGAAAATATATATATATATATTTTTTTCCCTTGATTTTTTTACAGCTATTATACTAGATGGGAAAACATTTTGCCCAGTTTCTCTGCATTTCTGCATTTTGGCTGTTTAACTCACAGAGCTGCTCTGGTGCTGGGTACTGCTGTTTCCCCTTTTTTTTTTTTTTCTGTTTTGAGACAAAATAAATTAATTTGTAGAAACTTGGCTTGCACCAGAACTTGGGGGAGGGGAGGGTTGGTGGCACCCTGGGGCAGAGGCCATATGCCAGCTGCTGGTCCAATACCACAGCTTGCCAGGTCCTGAGGCCTTGCCTAATCCCTTCTCCCACCGGTTTAGGTTTTGGCCATGGCAGCATGTGGTGATGATGCTTTTTTTTTATGATTTTTTTCCTCTCATTTCCTCATTTCCACATTATCTCCATCCTGACCCCATGGCTCCCATGGTTTTGGTGATAGGGAGCGAGACCCCCAGGTGGCTGCTGCCAGGAAGGAGCAAAGAACGGCCCCACAGCACCGCTGGGTTTCTCGGGGCGCTGGGGCTGCACGCCCCTTGCCGGGGGGGTCGGACCTCACTGCACATCCATGGCAGGCCCTGGGGATGCCAAAGGGTCTCTGCTGCTCCCACAGCACACTCCTGCCACATGCCCTGGCACCCGTAACTGGGCTGAGACTTGCTGTAGGAGATCTCCGAGCCTTATTCCCTGAGGGACTTCAGGAGGACACTGCAGGTGGGTTGTCTTCAGCCATCTCTCCTGGATGGACCTCAGGCTATCAGGCAAGCACTGCAGCTAGCTTCTTCCTGGTCACATCTCCACCTCCATTGTCTGGAAGAGCCTCGGAGTGACATGGGGAGCTTGTCTCCACTCCTACTCCAAGCCTTTGTTCCTGGGTGGACCTCAGACCTACGTGGGTGGCTTCTTCCTGCTCCTCGTTTCAGCCCCATCCCTGTATGGACCTCGGACGGGCATTGCAGGTCATCTCCAGCCCTGTCTCTAACCCCATGTCCTGGTTGGACCCCAGAACTCTGTTGTAGGTACCTTGGCCCCAGCTCTGTCTTCAGCCTGGTCTCTCAGATAGACCTCAAGCCAGCCATGTAGGTTGCTTGTCTATCTCCTATCTCCTTTAAATATTTCCTGTCTACCCATATCTCCTTCAAAGACCTCAGACTGATGTTGAAGGGATTCCCTCTCCATCCCCATCTCCTGAGGGACCTCAAACCCATGTTGCAGGTTGCTCGTCTCCACCCCTAGCTCCTGAAGGACTTCAGCCCAATGTTGCAGCCCATCTCCACGTCCCCCAGGTTCCGCGGCCGCCCACCAGCCCCAGCCACCATCTCACCTGGCCCGCGGCGCCCATCCCCAGCTCAGGGTGCCCCGCCAGGGGCTGTGCCGCAGGAGGGGCTGGAGACAGGCGGAGGGGAAGGAGCGCCTTCCAAATTGACAACATATGGCCGTGCCTTATCCCAGGGCCCAGTAAATAGGTCTTTCATGCTGGGCCGGTTGCCATAGGAGCAAACACGCAGGAAATATCCCAGATAACTCGAATAGTGGCGAAAACATATGTTTTGGATAAAACCCGGCAGAAAATCGCCCCATTTAACCCCTCCAAGGCGTTTTACCCGCTCAGCTTTAACCCCTTCCCCCCATGCAATGCATGTACAGGTTGGAGAAACTGAGGCACACCCTGGGTTGCACTAGGATGGGCATTTCTCTTGCAAAACCAAGCTGCAACTGCTGGCTCCAGGTTTCACTGCCTCCTCCTCCTCCCTGCAGCCTTGTTGCCCCTTATCAAGACGGATGCCTCCATGTGAGGCTCTGTGCTCGCTCTGCACGCACTGCACTTTGATTTGCCAAGGAATTTGCTCTGCTTTTTTTTTTTTTTTTTTTTTTTTTTTTTTTTTTTCCCTTTTCAAGCCTCAGCCAAACTTTTTCTTATCACATCTGGTGAGCAGCAGCCCCTCCAAGCTCTGCGAAGGCGAGAAAGGGAGGCCGAGCCCCATCACCCGCCACGGATGTGGCCAGAGAGAACTGACCCTGTGCCCCTTTTGCCACTTCACAAAACAAATTTCATCACCCTGCTGCTGGCAGCCCTCACCTGCTGGCTGGGCTTTGCACCCACCTGCCTTGCAAAAAAAGGCATTTTTGGGGTGCTGGCAGGAGGATTGAGCGGGGGGGACGGTAAATGGCTGGAAAGCAATGGTGCAGCTGGCGCTGGTTCCTACAGCCCCGGTGCTCTGCTTGGTCTCGGGAAGGGGAAAGCTGAGGCACAGTGGGGGGGCAAAACTGAAAAGCTGCTGCCGGTGTCTCTGGGTTCTGCAAAGTGCTGTGGATGTGCCTGCATGCCTCAAACACCCCTGGATGATGCAAACATCCCTGTGCACTGCAAACACCTCCATGTACTGCAAGCATGCCCACAGGTTGCAAGCATCTGGGTGAGCCACAAATATCCCCATGCACCACCAACATCCCCACATTCACAAATGTCCCCGGCACGCTGCAAATATCCTCAAGCACCTCAAGCATCTCCACGTGTTGCAAGCATCCCTGCACGGTGCAAACAACCTTGCAGGCTGTAAACATCACTGCACATTGCAAACACCTCTGTGCAGTGCAAACAGGCTGCAAATATCCCCATGCACTGCAGACATCAAACGACAGAGGCTGTGGGGCAGTGGCCCAGTGAGCGGTGGCTGCGCGCCTTCGCCTTGCTGCAGTCCACCCGACCTGGGATTTCTCCTGGTGCTGTCGTGTAAATACTGCTGACGGGAGGAATGTGAGAGCACGGAGAAGAAATCCCCTTCCCTGGTCAGAGCATTGTCCCACTGCTTCCTCCCTCGCAGAAATCCCCCCAAATTCTCCTTATCCCCTCTCACTTGCCTCCACAATTTTTTCCCACCTTTATTTCAGGACATCTCTGCCTGCAGCTGCTCTGCAGATGCAATCCCAACCTCATGTTCCCTCCTCAGCTGGTACTTTCATTTTTTTTTCCTTTTTCTTTCTTTCTTTCTTTCTTTCTTTCTTTCTTTCTTTCTTTC